>BCKX01000006.1:0-286106 GCA_001600775.1 Malassezia dermatis
CTCACTCACACTCTCACCCGCCCGCGCAGAGCAAACGCGTGCCCGCCGGCCGCCCCCTCGCGAAAAAAAAGGAGCAAGCGCACGGGCCCACCCATATGTCCGCTTCGCCCGCAAAAAAAGGAGAACTGCAGCATCCAGGATTCCCACGTGGTCCCCCACCGCAGTACTAACTAGACGATACCGTGCTTAACTTCGCAGATCGGACGGGATACGGTGCTTTCACGGTTCTGTGGCCGCAGATGGGGGAGAGGGAGTGGCGGGGGTATATGACCGGTAAATGATCATTAGCCAAAGGCTATTCCTCTTCGTTTTGCAATACAATGTCTCCACACGTGTGGATGCGACCCTTGATTTCTGTCATGCTTGTCTAGTCCACATTTATCTTACTCATGGATAAGGTTAAAAGATATATCGATCACCTACGTATGACGAATACTACTCGTATGAAGGACACTCTGCAGCTAGCAATAACTCACATGTTATCTGCAGGATCCCAGTCAAAGTCCAGCCCACATGGCGTGCTGGTATGTTCAAGGTGTCGTGACGGTTCCGTTACTCTACCCTAACACAGCATTCGCATTGCCATGTTAGCACGATTGGATATCGTGGAATAGGTGCCCAACTTTGAATGACGTTTACCAGTGGTAACGGACGTTGAAGCCAGTAGCACTGCCAGGCTGAACGGCGTCACACGAGAAGGGACGCGACGAGAGCTCAGTGTACTGAGCAGACGAGGAGCCGTTGCCGGATCCAGAGCGGGTGCGCTTAGACATACCCACGGCGCCCCAGGAGACCAGGGTGGCCTTGACAGAAGGGTCCCTGGTCTCGAAGGCGGCATGAAGGGTGTGGTACAGTTGCGCCACCTGCTGGTGAGTCTGGGCGTTGCCCTCACCGTAGTCCTTCTTGTCGCAAAGGTAGTCGACGAACTTAGGGCGCGAGAGACAGTCGCCGTCGAAAATGGTGACCCGGGCGATGTAGGAGTCTTCACAAGCCAGGCAGGCAGAGACCAGGACAAGCGAGGCCAACAGAACACGAACGAACGTCTGTCCAAAAATCATTACGAAGCGAGTGTGAGAGAAGATAGCAACAGAGTTTTGATCTCTAAAGTACGTTTATACAATCAAGCTATGCGCGCGTTACTGTCACATGTACATTCCAATCCTTGCAGGCATTTCGGTCACGTGATTTTCTCGGCTTCCTATCATCCAAGTAAACGTCAGCTATAGGCTCACATAAAGCAGACAAATCAGACAAAGGCGTCTAACGGAAGACGAGACCTAGTGAGGACCATGGAACTTGGCCAGATGTGAGGACAAGGAGTGCCATGACTCCATCAAGCCTGATCTTCCGGTGTTGAATGAAATTGAGATGAGCGAATCGGAGAAATCGCTTCGCCACATGGCAGTAAAGCACGTGGACAATTAGATGTTTGCTCATTCGCCAACGATAGTCTTCGAGCAATCTTTTTTGAACGAAAGCGGCGAGTACTAAATGCGGATAAGATACCTATAGTAAATGAGCTGCCCTCCCCCCCCCCACTCTCCATACGATCTACACCGTCGTATTAGGCTAGCATAATGCGATTTTGGGGGATTGTGATCGTATCGGGACTTTTCCTGTGTGTCAGTGTTACAGGGGCTCCTTACGAGCCGCTGTCCAAACGACAAGCCTCTAAGCCCGAAGAAGCTTCCATTGTGTACCTCGCAAAGAAGAATCCCGTTGCTGCAGCAAAAAAGGTTCTTCAGATCAAGAATGTAAACAGCTACAAGCCAACTTGGTCGAAGCACGACAATATTACGGGTAACGCTGATGCGGAGCAAGTGCCGTGGGCTCCTAGCGGTGTTGAATTCCAAGGTAGCCCCGATGTCGATCTAGTTGACGGTGACTCGTTCAGCAATGTCCCTACGAGCTTTTACATGTTCCATACGAAGTATCTTTCCGTCTCGGGGGCCAATGGCAACAGTGCGACACAACCTTACTATATCAACAAGCATTTGTCGAATGTTCGGCGGGCCGTGTTGGTATGGCCTGGGTATTACCGTGATTCTTGGAACTACATTAACATGGTGGGTAATGCCTTCAATGTTGCCAAGAAGTTGTACAATATTGACGACGGTAGCGTAGCCATTGCGGCGCCGTTCGTTTTGAACCAAAAAGATCATTCAAATGGCGCCGTTCGGTCTGACTGGGTGTATTTCAAAAATGATGACTGGTGTGTGGCCGGTGTGAGCCATGGCCCGGAACATGTGTCTGTGAGTTCATTCAGCGCCATGGACACGTTGGTGGAAAAGCTTGCAGAGGCTTATCCGAATATTGAGAAATTCGTGATCGTTGGTCATTCTCTCGGTGCTCAGGCCGTTTTGCGCTATGCTATGCTGACGAAGAGCAGGCATGCTGGCAAGATGGCCTTCTGGGCAGGTAACCCCGGCACCTATACGTACCTGAATTCGGATCGTCCTCAGTCACATGACAACTGTGGCAATTACGACGCATTCCCGTCGGGTCTGGGCTCGGGTATCCCAGGCTATACGTCTGCTGGAAAGGATCAGGTGATTAGCGACTTCCTTTCTCGCAATGTTAGGATCGCGCAGGGTCTCGATGACAATGGTGTCTCCTCTGAGATGTGTGACACGATGGCCCAGGGCCATAATCGTCTCGACCGCTCTGCTTACTATGTTAAGCACCTGGCCAAGGTGAATGGCGGCAGCTTCCCTGACTCATTCTCGCTGGAATATGTCGAGGGTGTTTCTCATCAGAACTACCCTATGTTTGCTGCGAAGGACAGTCTCACCTACATTTTCACCGATTAGGTGGTGATATAGACACTCGGGTTGTATTAATTTGATTTGCGATACGGTAGCATGTAAACCTAGTCTGCCACGTGCGTTTGCGTGGACATGTGGGTCCAGCAGCATGCGGTATCGACATGGTGGCCCATCTAATGGGCGGACTTACCGTCTGCACGTCCCACTCAAGGCCCTCCTTCGGTGGAGGGTCAAAATGGGCCTATTTTTAGCGTGTCCCATTTTTAGCGTCAGTGCTATTGAGCGGTGGCGAATTGTCGCGCCAAAATGTGTGCGTTGAAACGGACAAAAAAACTCGAGGCGTCGCATAGACCAATGAAAATACCACGGACCCCTATGACTAGTTCCTACGAATATTGCATGATACGCCGCAAAATCCACTGTATCATCTAGGGATGGTGGGATCGGCCTTTCGCACGAGTGGACAGATGACTAAGCAGATGGATTCCGTGCAATCGGTGGGAATCTATAGTGTAAATTAGGTGCGGCATACGCCCCGACACATGCCAAGCGTCATTTACCCTGTCAGTAATGGTCATTTTTCACAATCGCCCCTCCATACGTTCGTACCACGTGCTCTGTGCCAACAACCACCGGCAAGCAGCTCAGGCACCCTATTCCAATATTATGCAGTGTCTTGGACTTGTAATATAAAAAATGCTAGCCCCTCTAGACTCAGGGTGAGACACGAATAGGCATACAGATATTCATCTAATAGTCACCGCATAGGTCTGTCTCGTCGCGGCAGGGTATCTACCAGGCAGTGCGGCCACCACCGGTCAGTATCAGCTTGGGTTTTCGCTTCGTCTTGGGCCCAGGTCGCTTTCCCTCGCACTGCTCAGCGTCGCCACTGCGCTCTTCCAACGAATGCCACGCCTCATCCATATGCTGCGTATCCGGGGTCGCTGTCGTTTGTGCGTGTGCCGCAGCCGGTGTGCCCCACACTGTCTTGGCTACGCGCTCGGTCGGGCGCGCCGGCGCCGGCGCCGGCGCCGGCATGCTCGGGAATAGCGCATCATCGTCGGCTGTGGCCCCAGGGTGTATTGGAAAGTACATTTCCGCACCGACCATCGCCGCCTCGCGGAACGACAGCTGGCCATCGGCCAGTGGCTGCTCCTCGGGCCATGTATCGTCGTGCTTCCGCGGCTCCTTCTGCGCGCGCTTCCGGGTCTTTTCTTCTCTTGCGGCCTTGCTCAGACGCCGTTGCGAGCGTTCCGCCAGCACATCCGCCCAGGGCTCCCACGGTATGGCAGGTTGCACATTCGGAGGCACAGCCGCCGTGCGTGCCCAGTCCACCTCGATAAAGGTCACGTCCGCGGACATGGGCAGGTGTGCGAGATACTTGCACTTTTTCCGTAGTGCCTCATCGACGGTACCCTCATCCGCTCCCTGCACGGCAACTACGAGGGTGTCAGGGAAGTTGGCGTACGTCTGGAAGCGCGAGAGCAATACTTTGATATCGATCGGATGGAGGAACACGTACTGCCCTGAGGCCGTCTGGTAATAAAAGTACGAGGTGTGGGCGGCTCGCTGTTCACTGGCTGGCCGCTCCACCGGCATTGGCGGCATGCTCAGTGCGGTGAGGAGCTGCTCTTGCAACTGCTCGTGGGCTACACGCAGAAATTCCAGGCTCAGTTCGTCCGGCTCATACGCCTGTGCCTCTCGTGTCGCTGCCTCTACGCCTGCCATGTCAGCTCGCAACGACTCGACCAGATGCTCGGGCGTCGCACGCACGCAACGCGCATACAGCAGGGCATCGGGGTGCGAGCAAAGGAGGCACCGGCTGCCCAGCTCGCTTGGCCACGTCGCTGAGCGCGGCAGGGCCACGCATGCATCACTCGGTCGCTCAACGAGGCGCAGAATCAGCATATCGTCCGGCACATCCGCATCACTGTGTCCCTCCAGAAAGGCTCGTCGGTGCCTCTGGGCCTCGTGCTGGCCATCGACCCAGAGCACCGCCTTGAGATCGCGTGCCATGACATCGTCCCAGCAAATGGGGCACCGCTTAGCATGCTGCATCGATCCACGCGTCTTAGTACCATTCTCCGCCACAATCAAGTAGTGCAGCATGCACGCGTAGCAGAATACGTGCCCACATCGCGTCATCCTAGGCGCCGTCGGTGGCGAGAGGCATATAGGACAGGTACCCGCCTGATCCGACTCGGCTGTGCCATGCGCCGCCACCACCGCATCGCTCGTCATCGGGACGAGCACCTGGGCAATGTCCTGCCAGGGCAGTGGCAGGTCCGGGTCGTTGAGGTGCCGCTGGCTGTCGAACGTCGGCTTTACGACGAAGCGATACTGCGCATTGACATACCCTGGCGTCAGTCTCACATTACACACGTTCACGGCTAAAGGGACGGTATGTGTCACTCCTGCGCACACGACGCGGGCCCAACGTGGGCGGCGCACGGGGCGGCAGCGTGAAGGCCAGCAGGTGGTTCAAACTTTGCGCGCGCTTCTTGCTCGCCTGCTTCGACTCGCCACCTATACTCCCATTCGCATGGACTGGCGGAGCCACTCCCCGACTATTCCGGGGTGAGCCCGCGCCCATTCCTTTGCCGCAGCGAAGCACTTGTCGCAACGGTGCCGGTGGCGCTAGGGCCTCCTCCGCGTAAAGCCTGGTAGGCCCGGCCGTGCTGGCAGGATATATTTGCAATTATGTACGTGACGCTGACGCAGCGGCGCGATTACAAGAGACCCTGCCGCTTGAGCAAGTCGTACGTCTTGCGGGTATATGCCTGGATGTAAGTGTGTGTGACGTACGTTGCCATTCTCGTCTTCCACCTCGACTGTGTCGTCCTCGTCCACCATTTCTTGCCGCTTCTGCAACTGCAGCTTCTCTGCCAGCGCATACGCGTCTTGGATACGCGTCACATCGCGGAACTGCGCCGTGTTCGGCAGGCCCAGCGCACGCATGCCAAAGGCGTGCCGCGACTCTTGGAAGTGCTTCTCAAACACCTTACGGCCCTTGTACACATGGTCCGAGCAGATCTCGCACTTGTACTCGACACGCAGGCCATGCAGCTTGTACATCCAGAAGGGAATCGGCTTGCCGTCCCAACCCGTCGGCAGCTTGAGCGGGTTGTAGATCTTTTCGCTCGTTCCCGCGCCCTCCTCTGGCACGTCCTCGTAGCCCATACCCCCTGTCTCGAGCGCCTCGTCCATCTCGGCGTCAAGCGCCTCAACCTCCTCCTCGCGCTCGCGCTCCGTCAGCGACGCTTTGCGCTCAACATTCGCATGCGTCTCCTCCCGCACAGTCGCAAGTTCATTCGCTAAAGCACGCAAAAGCACTTCATCGCGCGCGAGTTGCTTGGCTCGCATGACCCTCTTCGCGTGCTCGAGCTCCGAGTCCTGCTCCCGGGGCGCGCGCGGCGGGTTTGGCGCACCCCCACTTTCCAGGCGCGCGCTCGCCTTGAGGTGCTTGGCCGACGTCAAGTGTGCATCAAAGACAGTCTGCTTCGCATAGAATCGCTGGCACGCAGGGCACCAGATTCCCGCTTCCGCCGGCTGTATCTTGGCCCCAAAGAGCACAGTTTCCCGGCCTTCCCAGCCCGGCACCGTGCCCTGCTCCCAGTCGCGCTCAAACTGCGCGAGGACCGTCGCTTCGATCTCGTCCATGTCTTCTAGGGGGCGCGTCTTGTGCAGGAACGCACTGAGGTATTGGCTGACGCTAGCGAGGTACGTCCGGTAGGCTTCCATGCGCTTTGTAGCGACGGGGATAATGGCACAGTCACCCGTCATATCGTCGAGTCGCAGGAGGTACTCGAGGTAGCTGATCCGCTCCACGCCCTTGAGGTTGATAAACTGCTCGTACTGCTCGTACAGGTCCAGGAAACGCCCACCCATCTCCTCTCCGCTAAAGTGGCGCTCCATGTATGTGAGATCAAACATGGATGCATCCTGCGTACCCAGAATCGACGGTGTGGCAGTCGTCTCGAGCGCAATTGCCCGCTCAGGGTACTTTCGGAAGTAGGCCTGCAGGTGCTCCAGGCGCGCGTAAAACTCGCTCAGCGGCCCGTTCTCGTCGTCCGCCGTGTCCACACGGGCGAGCTGCTCCCACTCCCTCGCACGATCGCCTGTAGCGTCCGCGTACATATCATCCAGCGTCTGATACCGGCTCACCATCTGGTCCAGCAGCTCGGAGGCCGCGAGCTGCCACTGCATGAACAGCCGGTGAGACGACGCCTTAGGCGGGTGATTGAGCGTGTCGACCAGCGCATTTTCATACTGCTCAATTTCCTCGTGCGTCATCCGCGCACTCTCATACACCGACGTATCCGCCATGTCGTGAGAGTGCCAGGCAAAGCTCGTTCGCTCAGCGGCGCGGCGCAACGCGACGAGCCACGTGGAAATTCCGTCGAGCAGATCGACCTCCACGGACGTCGTCGCTTTTGGCCCACGACATGGCGGTACGTGGCGGCAGGCTTATTGTAGGGCGTTCACTCGACGAGTGCGAATCTTGTCTTTGAGAGCAGTGAGGAGATCACCGTGGCCCCGACCTTTGTACGCTCACCCAGCTGACCACAGGACTCGCTCGGCCTCAAGGATGACCTCCTGCGAGGCATCTATGCATACAGTGCGTATACGGCGCTGACGCCGCAGACTATGAGAAGCCGTCTGCCATCCAGCAGCGTGCTATTCTGCCGATCCTGCGTGGTCGCGATGTGATTGCGCAGGCGCAGTCGGGCACCGGTAAGACCGCAACCTTCTCCATTTCGATGCTGCAGACCATCGACACGGCGCTGCGCGAGACACAGGCGCTCGTGCTCAGCCCCACGCGTGAACTTGCGACGCAGATCCAGAGCGTGGTTCTGGCTCTCGGAGACTATATGAATGTGCAGTGCCATGCGTGCATTGGCGGCACGTCTGTGGGCGAGGATATACGCAAGCTCGAGTATGGGCAGCATATCGTGTCTGGCACGCCCGGCCGCGTGTTCGATATGATCCGGCGGCGACATCTGCGGACGAAGAACATCAAGATGCTGATTCTCGACGAGAGCGACGAGCTGCTGAACATGGGCTTCAAGGACCAGATCTACGACATCTACCGCTACCTGCCGCCGGCGACGCAGGTTGTACTGGTCTCCGCAACGCTGCCGAATGATGTTCTGGAGATGACAAGCAAGTTCATGACGGATCCTGTGCGCATCCTCGTGAAGCGTGACGAGATCACGCTCGAGGGCATCAAGCAGTTCTTCATTGCCGTGGAGAAGGAGGACTGGAAATTTGACACGCTGTGCGATCTGTACGACACCCTCACGATCACACAGGCGGTCATCTTCTGCAACACGCGCAGAAAGGTCGACTGGCTCACGGATCGCATGCGCGAGAACAACTTCCAGGTGAGCAGCATGCACGGTGAGATGCAGCAGAAGGAGCGCGATGCGATTATGAACGAGTTCCGCCAGGGAAGCAGCCGCGTACTGATCACAACGGACGTGTGGGCGCGCGGTATCGATGTGCAGAACGTCTCGCTGGTCACCAACTACGACCTGCCGACGAATCGCGAGAACTACATCCACCGCATCGGCCGCTCTGGGCGCTTCGGTCGCAAGGGCGTCGCAATCAACTTTGTCACTAATGAAGACGTGAAAATTTTGCGCGACATCGAGCAATACTACAGGTGCGTCCGTCCACTTACACAGCACACAAATTGACGAAATGCCCGCCAAAATCGACGACCTTATGTAGGTTCCTAGGAAGTCCGTGAACCTTTGGCACGTGCAATAAAGTCCGACGTACGGCCAATTGTCACGTCCCTGACCAGGGCGAACTCGTTACGTTCTGCTTTTGGCGTTCTCAGTTCCCCATGTCGCACCTGCGCTCCAGGTCTGTCAAGGATTATGACAGCGTAGATCCTTATGCGAGCGAAGTTATCGATCTCTCGCTGCAGGATGATCCATACTCGCCGCCGTCGCACCCGGTGCCACGGTTCGGCGATCCCTATCTGGACAATGCGACGCCAGAAGGCGCCATGTCCCCCCAAAGTATGCCATACCTAGACGCGGACGACAGCATTGCCACCGCTCTGCTTGAGTGGCAGGGGCATTACGACGAGCCAACGGCCGAGTGCGTCGAAATGGTCGGTGCCGAGAGTTTCCGGTCAGCACGCTCGGGGCCCAGGGCGCCATCCAGGAGCTCGAGTGTGGCTGGGACGAATTCGCGCACCATGGAAGCGCCCCGTCAACCGCACCTCGAGCCCTTGGCGGACAAGTCTTTCGACACTTCGTTTCCCGATGTGTCCACAGATATGTCGATGGACCCGTATGAGTCGCGCGAATACGTGCATAGGTCTCCATGGCAGAAGATCAAGTGGCGCTGGCTTGTCGCCGCGCTCGTAGTCCTTGTTGTGCTGGCCGTCGCGCTCGGTGCCGGTCTCGGCGCGGGTCTCTCGAAGAAAAGTAAGGATACATCCACGCCCGCACCCCCTGCTCCGGCGCAGCTGGTCGACTTGCCCAAGTGGGACTGGCTCTCACCCTCGAAAAAGGCCTTTGGCGTGAACCTCGGCGGCTGGCTCATGCTTGAGCGTTGGATGTACGAGGACTGGATGGTCAAGGTCGGCGGGCCAAACGCATGGGACGAGCTTCGCATGTCGCAGCGGCTCGGTGACCGCATGGTTGACGTGCTCAACGCGCACATGGACTCGTGGATCACCGAGCCGGACCTGGACCGAATCAAGTCGCTTGGAATGAACATGCTGCGTGTGCCAATCGGGTACTGGCCCTTCCTCTCGACGCGCGTCACGGGTGAGCCGTACCGCAATGCAACACAGCTGGACCACCTGTCGAACCTAATGCATTGGGCGTGGAAGCGGGGCCTCTACATCCTGCTCGACCTGCATGGGATGCCCGGTAGCCAGAACAACGACCAGTCGTCCGGCCGCAACGACACGCGGCGCACCGCGGACAACTTTGTCGACTTTTACTCGGACCAAAACCAGGAGTACTCGCGACAGGTCGTTACTTCGGCGATCCAGTGGCTTGAGCAGCAACCCGCCAAGTCAGTGGTAGCCGGTTTCACTTCCGTGAACGAACCGCGCGTCTATAACAACCCCCGGTACATGCAGAAACTACGCCAATTTTACGACTTCAGCATTGAAAAGCTCTCGGCCCTCAACATCCCACTCGTCGCGCACCATGCATTTGTCGACAAGCCCTACCAAGAATGGAGCAACTACGCGCGCTCCAAGGGTCCCTCGCGGTTTGTCCTCGACGACCACCCTTACCCCGCGTGGTTCCAAAACCCTCCGCCCAGCAACATCCATTCCATCGTGCAGAGCGTGTGCCAATACGGCAGGGACATGCAACACTTTCCCACGCCTGTGCTCATGGGCGAGTACTCCCCCGTGAGCATCCTTAACGACTCGTCCGCCACCACCGAACTGCTCAAGACGGAGCTCAAGGTCTTTGGCTGGTCCGCCGGCTCCCTCTTCTTCACGTACCGCATCAATGCCTCCACCCAACCCGTCGTCGGCGAAGCGGCGCCGATTGCCCTCAAATACTCCCTATACGACATGACCTTGCCAGGTAGCGAGGTGGCTCAGTTCCCCCGATTCGACAACAAGACGTCCATCCTCAATTGGACCGACCAGCTGGCAAGTCCGTGTGGCAACGCACCCACCCTGTCCTGGACCCAATCTAGCTAGATAGCTACAATGCACGTGCCATTACCGCCGCCCTGCTCGGCCACCGCCAAACGTCCCGCTGCGGTTGCCACTGCGGGCGTTGGACCGCTGCTTCGGTGTCTTTCCCTGCTTCGGCGCCTTGCCACTGCCCGACGCACGCAGCAGCGAGCTTCCTGACGGCGCACGCGGCGCCGCCAGCATGGATGGGGCACTGCCATAGTCAAACTCGGGCACCGACGCCGCTGCCGTCTCTTTCCGTGCTCGCGGACCTGGCTGGCTCTTTGGGTGCTTGGCCACCGGCACGACCGCGTCCGCATCGTCCTCGTCCTCCGAGGGCGCCGCCACAGGCTCTGGGCTCGCCTTGCGCTTCGTCGGATTCACGCTCGGTGCCTCCCACGCCGGGCCCGAGGCTTCCCGAGGCTCGGTCGGCTCGCGCTGGGCCGCAGGGACGCCCACAGTTTGGCCAAATAGGCCTCCGAGCCACTGGATACACTCGGCACGGATGCGCTGCAGCGTGCTCTCGACGGGCTTCTCGTCAGGTTTGGACTTGTCAAAGAGTGACTTGCGCTTCTTTGCGGCGGGCTTGGCTTCCTCGGACGTCTTTAAGCCGCGGAACAGCCGCGCACCGTCTCGCACGGCCGCCGAGACTGGCTGCTCCCACACGCGCACATCCGCCAGCGACGATTCGGTGTCCAGGCGGCCCTGCTGCACTGCCTTGGGCACCTCAGCAGGCGCCGGCACAGACGGCCGTACTTCCTGTACTGCTTCGCCCACGTCCTCCTCGTGCAGGTCCCACGAATCGCTACTAGCGCTCTGGACGCGCTTCTGTGCCTCAGCCTGATACGTTGCCTGCTCATCGGCCACCGCCTGGACCAAGCTGTCGAGACGGCGCTGCGCCACGGCCAGGTTCTTGGGGATCCGCGCTGCTGCCTCTTGCACGGTCGACGGCGGCCGGAAAGCCAGCCCAATAAGCACCTGCGGAGGCATCACGTAGTGTGGGCTCTCGTCCTCCTCACGCGCCGCCGTATCACGCCACTGATGCAACCGGCGCACCAGCCGCTCCTCGCGCCCCATCGGCGTACCAGGGAGCGCATCCTGCGACGCACGCGCAAGGTCGCCGCCCATCTTGAGCCACAGCGTGCGCCAGCCCGAACGGGTGTCTCCGACGGGGTCCCACGCTTCCTTGGCGTACACTTTCGAGGCCGTCGGCTTGCTGCGCTCAAACACCTCCTTCACAGACACTGGGCCGCCATGCGCAAGCAGCTCTTCGCGCAATCGATCGTACACGTACAGGAGCGAGTGTGTATCGCTTCGCGCATAGAACAACATCTCCTTCGGAAGCGGCCGAATCCGCCAGTCGGCCATCTGGAACCGCTTGTCAGCCTCAAAGTCCAGGTAGCGCAGCAGCAGATACGCAAGGCTGTTCGCACCAAACTGCAGCAGCTTCGAGGCGTGGAACGTATCAAAAAGATTCGTCACATAGAGGCCCAAGTCGCGCTGCAGCCAGAGCACATCATGGTCCGCACCATGCAGCACAAGCACCTTGGCCGGGTGCGTGAACGATGCATTGAGCATTTCTGCATTCTCCCGCACCTCATCCACGAGAGTGTCGACAATCCAATCGCCCCACCGCGTGCTGATCTGCATCAGCGACACCAGTCCCGCATAGGTACGCAGGCTGTGGTGCTCCAAGTCCACAGCGATCTCCTGCACGCGCTCTTCCTCCAAGTGCGCCGCGAGCGCTTCGAGCTTCGCAAAGCTGTCGACCCACACAAACGGACACGGCTCGCTCGAGTCAGGCGCGTCCATATCCAGGGGCTTGGGCGCCTCCGGCTCCGGCGGCCGCAGTGAATGCAGCGGCGGCGACGTCTGCTGGATCTCGACATAGTAGGGATTCAGCCGCGCATCGCCCTCCACGCCATACTGCCCAACGACGCGCGACGACTCGGTAATGCCCCACGCTGGATCACGGTAGCCTAGCGGCACTTGCGCATTCGGCTTGCCTCGCCGCAGCGGCCGACTCCAGGGAGTGTCGGTGCTATTATCGGGGCGCGTTGTGAACTTGTCCTGCGGACGCGGTATATTGGCCTGCAATAGATGCCGCGGAAGCTTGCCTTTGGTGGGAATCGAGGCACTGGCCGCGTCTGCCGCAGGGGCCGCCACAAGCCGTCGCCCGGCATACTCATCCAGGTATATGTCCGTCTGCTCGAGAAGGCGGTCAATCGCGTCGCCGACCGCCGCCGAGAACCGACTAGGCTGGATTACGTCGTCGACCGACGCTTCGCCGACGGGCGCCTCGACCCATTCGCTCATGCGCTGAATCAGCGCGCCGAGGCCCTCCGTCACACGACCCAAGGCGCGCTTGAAGGACGGATCAATGGAGCTGTGAAAGTCCAAGTCTGTAGCCTCCGGAAGGAGCGCCGCCGTCTGTGTCGCTGCACTCAGGCCGCGGCTCACCTCCTGCAGCCGCTCCTCCATCGTTGACGGCAGTGGAAGGGATTTTTTGGCTTTTGTCAGCCGATCGCGCGACGCGCCATGTGGAGCCTCGGCGCGACACCTCACCATGGGCCTCGGTGAGCACGACGTGCCGTCGGTGCGTTCGGGCGCATTGACGCACTCCTACACATGGGCGTCGCCCATTCCAGATGCCTGCGTTGGTGGCACAGGATCGAAGCGCGTTCCATGTGTGCTCGGCGTCGACGAAGCGGGTCGAGGACCCGTGCTGGGTCCCTTGGTCTATGGCGTCGCGTTTTGCCCTCTCGATCGGCAACAGGACTTGCGCGACGTTGGATTTGCAGGTACGCCACGCATCTTACAAAGACTCCAAGGCACTCACGCCTGAGCGGCGCGACGAGCTCTTGCAGGCCCTACTGCGCCAGGACCACATCGGTAGGTGGCGCCCTGCTGACCGACAGGCTGGGCCGTACGTGTCATGGCGCCCCAGGACATTTCTGCTGGTATGCTCCGACGGCACCCCAACAACCTGAACGAGCAAAGCTGCGATGCTACGGTTATGCTCATCCAGGGCGTGCTCAGCGCTGGTGTCGACGTCACGCACATCTACGTCGACACCGTCGGCGACCCCAAGGCCTATTCCGCGAAGCTCAAGCGCTCGTTCCCGCGGTACCAGCACATTGAATGGACCGTCGCCCGCAAGGCTGATGCAACGTATCCGGTGGTTGGCGCTGCCAGCATTGCCGCGAAGGTCACCCGCGACTGCTGTATCGAGCGCTGGCTGTATGCGGAACGCAACTTTGGCCCATACGCCCTGGGCAAACGGAAGCGTGCGGATACCGACCCTGTCGAGGCTCCTGACGAGACCGACTCCATGAGTGTGTGGCAGACAGGCAGCGGATACCCAGGCGACCCCAAAACCGTGCAGTACCTCAAAGAGACGCTCGATCCCGTGTTTGGGTGGGCAGGCATTGTGCGATTTAGCTGGGCTACGGCCAAGTCCATGCTGGAGGAGCCTGTGCACACCAGCACCTCAGCACCGCGTACCTCACTCCTGGGCACACCCTGCCCGCCCTCAACGCGCGCCTATGCCGTGCGGTGGATGGACGAGGCGCCGCCGCCACGGGCCCAGGCGACCTTGCAGGGGTTCTTTACTCAAAAGGCACCGGCACGTGGGCTGAGCACCAGTGCTGCAGCGTCCGACAAGGTACAAGAGCGCAAGCCGCTCCCTTCCGTGTGGCAGGGGGATCGTAAAATACTACAAGAAAAGCGCCCTGAGATGTGGCAACGATGGTCTCTAGCCTCTTGCAGTGCAGCCGACCTGTTCTAGGTGTCATAGTCACATCATTGCAAGTTATTTTGCCGGTATCGATAGGGCTGCTTGCGACGGATCATTACAATCAAAGAAGGACGACACCGCCGATGACGGCGGCCACGAGACCCAATACGCTAACAGAGACGGTGTTGATCGTTGCAGGCGATTTGGCGAACCGAATCGCATCTTCGTATCCGCTGATCTCGCTGGGCTGAAGAATCCTTCCAGACTTGAAGTTGCTGGGCTTGGGTGTCGTAGACGAGGGCGGCGGAGTATAGCCCGAGATTGACTGCAGCGAAGCTGTCTGCGCAGTGTTTGGTTTACCAGCACCACCACCCATCGCAGCACCGCCTACTTGGCGCTTCTCCAGAATATGTGTAGGCTGAGCACTCGTGGTTTGAGCGGTACACACATAGGCGACACACGCCCACAGCAAGGTAGCCACGAGCACAGCGCGCATCGTAGAACGGAACACTGTATGAGGCGGCTCAAACACAGCCTACGCGCCATGGCATGCCTCATCCTTTAGTCAGGCATGCATGAGACAAATTAATCACGTGTCGGAACTACTCGTCGCCGCGGAAGAGAAGAGCGCGCTCCCAAGTGGATGCTACGTGCGTCTTGCGCACGAACTTGGTTGAACCAACGATTTTTCGCGCCGCCGTGTCGCCTGCTTCTACACACGACTCCTACTGTTGAAAAGAAGCTAAAGTTCAAAACTAACATGCCGCCTAAGAAGAACCAACAGCCCGTCGAGAAGCCCCGTCTGGGCCGTCCGTCGAACAACCTCAAAATGGGTATCGTCGGTCTCCCCAACGTTGGTAAGTCGACTCTGTTCAATGCCATTGCCAAGTGCGATCTTGGTAAGGCTGCCAACTTCCCATACGCCACGATTGAGCCTGAGGAGGCCCGTGTGCCTGTGCCTGACGAGCGTTTCCTCTGGCTGTGCGACCTGTACAAGCCCAAGTCGGAGGTACCAGCATTCCTGACGGTCATTGATATTGCTGGTCTCACTGCTGGTGCGAGCACGGGTGTCGGTCTGGGTAATGCTTTCTTGTCGAACGTGCGCTCGGTCGACGGTATTTTCCAGGTGATCCGTGCCTTTGACGACGCCGACATTATTCACGTTGAGGGCGATGTGGACCCGACGCGTGACATGGAGATCATTTCGACCGAGTTGCGTCTCAAGGACATTGAGTGGGTGGAAAAGTCGCTCGACACGGCCCGCAAGAATGCCCGTTCAGCTGGTAACAACTCGCTGGAAGACCGCAAGAAGAAGGAAGAGGTCGTGATCATCGAGAAGATCCTCAAGTGCCTGCAGGAGGACAACATGGATGTCCGCAAGGGTGACTGGAATGCGAAGGAGGTACGTAACTATGGAGCAGCCCAGATGATGATAAAGAGTGCTACGCACTTGATCTATCTTAACCCAGCTCGTTGACGGCCCTAGGAAAGCCGCATGAGATGAAACTATTTTACTGATTCTGGGTTGCTGCGTCGAGGCCAGGCTCACATACAGGTGGACGTCATCAACTCGCTGATGCTTCTGACCGCCAAGCCGGTGATCTACATCGTGAACCTGAGTGAGCGCGACTATGCCCGCAAGAAGAACAAGTGGCTGCCCAAGATCAAGCAGTGGATTGATGAGAACAACCCCGGTGACCTTCTCATTCCGTTCTCGGCTGCGCTGGAGGAGCAGCTGTTCTCGCTGCCCGACGACAATGCGCGGGCCGAATACCTGAGCAAGCAGGGCGAGGGTGTGCAGAGCGCTCTGGGTAAGATTACCAAGAGTGGTTATGATGGTCTCGACCTGATTCGCTACTTTACGGCGGGTCCGGACGAAGTGCGTGCCTGGTCAATCCGCCGCGGTATCAAGGCGCCGCAGGCTGCCGGTGTCATTCACTCTGACTTTGAGAACAAGTTCGTGTGTGGTGAAATCATGGCCTTTGACGACCTCAAAGAAGCGGGTAGCGAGAACGCTTGCCGTGCGAACGGTAAGCTGGCCCAGAAGGGCAAAACCTACGAAATGGTCGATGGCGACATTGCCCAGTACGTATATGGTTCAACTGACAGGCAGCTGGAAGGCGGGTGCGTAATGGTGACCATAGACGTCCGCGTTTTCATAGTGGATACCTCGACCAAAAAATCAGAACGCCCGGGATCGAACCGGGGATCGCCTCAGTCCACGGGGTGTAAATGAGGAGTCCTAACCACTAGACCACGCTCTGCGAAACAATGAGACGGCTTTCCATGTGACACTTTATTTGCCATACAGGATCTATTAGGGCTGGCAGCTACATTACTTGGGCACGGTCGCGTCGGCGCTCACGCGACCAAAGGTAGGAAAGGCCGTAGTCAAGCTCATGCCGGGAGGCAGGCTGGGGCGGCGGGAGAGCGAGTGGCGCATGCGGCCCACTAGGTCCATGGGCGGCATCGACTGGCGCCGCGTGTCCTTCCTCTTGCGAAACACGGACATGAGGCTATGGCGCTTCGCGCTCTCAATGTTCTCAAGAAAGCAGGGATCGAGCATCTCCACATCCGAGAGACCAGGTGACGAGTGGCACGACGGATCCTTGGAGGGCGCGACTGTGCGGGAAAGACGCTCCGAGCGCAGCTGAAGTTGGTTCGCGAGATCCTCCCAGTCGAGCTGGCGGTGGCACAGGATCTTGTCCCATTCACTGATCTCGTTCTGACACACACAGCGCGCCACAAACGACAGATCCTTTGCCACGCACTTGATAAACTTCTTCAAGTCGCGGTCCACGTGCGCCAGGATCTCGAGTAGCTCGTAGGAGGGCATGACCGGCAAACGATAGTGCTCCTCGACCAGCGACGAAAGCGCATTCCTGTCGAGCCACAGAAGGAGCTTGGCGTACAGCTTCTGAAGTGCATCGAGCAGGGCCTGGATCTTGCCGACAATGTCCACCGATTCAGCATGGTCCGACTCTGTCGACGAGGTCGCGTTCGACTCGTCGCTGTGGACCACGGCGCGCAGTTCGTTCACGAGTTGCGCGACACATTCCAGCACCTCGTGTGGCCATGTGAGCTCGACAGATTTTTCGATCGCATCACACACTTTACTGCTGTTCGCATACCAGGCCATGAGCGACGGCTGGGGTACCGCTGCCAAAAAGTCTTCGCGCCGGAAGAAGACCGAGTAGACATACTGCTCCTCGCCACTGATGGCGCGTTTGAGGAACTCGATCGTCTTGCATCGCTGCATCAGCACCTGCTGCAGCGCATCCACATCCTCCTGTTCAGCCGGCGTGCCCTGGGGCTCGACGGGCGGTGCATCCAGCCTGGGAAGTGCGTCCATTTCCGCAGTAGGCTCCGGAGCTTGAGCAGGCGCTTCGGTGGCACCGCGGGCCTCGTCGACGGGAAGGGGATCCACGAGCATAACCTGGGGCTGCGACTGCGAGACGGGCAGTGAGTCGTCCGCCGCTGGCTCACTTGCTTCCACATTTTCGTACGGTGGCACAGGGATGCGGTTCGGATCCTCCGCCACCTCCGTCTGCGCCTTGGCTACGGGCGGGACAGGGCCTTCGAGCGCCGACGACACGACGGGTGTTTCATAGTTGAGGGACTGGCGCGGTGTCGACACCTGTAGGACAATTTCTGGAATGCACTTCACCGTCCTCTGCCCCTCGTCGAGGCTGGGGCGCTCCATGTGCCGACGCAGCGGCAGGCTCCAGCGCCGGCGGGTGTCTTTCTTGGCACGCTCGGGATCGTGCTTGGATTCAAGGAAACGAGAGAAGAGGGGTTTGGCGACCATCTGCAGGGCATACAGAAGGGAGACCCCCTTTAATACCCGCGCCCCATTGTGTCACGCCCCTCCTCGCCGCTCAGTCCTAGTTTGTTGGTGGGGTCGTGCATGAATGAGCGTTTGACAGGTACCTACCACGTGGCTTGTGGAGGCACAACGCGCCGGCGACACACCCTGCTCTCCCGCTGCCGCTGCTGACGCAGGCAGCATGCCTGGGGCGATTTGACGTCTGTGCAAGTGTCTATGCTATCTGTACCTAGTCTGATCGACTGCTGGCACGTACGCGACTTGCCACGATTTCGCCGTGTGCGTGCGTATCACTACCTTCGTCACTGACCGCAGTCAAGGGAAACCCGACGGAGCGCACGGCCGCCCAAAAGCGGTCGCCGGCCTCGTTCGGCTCCAGCTATGGCAACATGCCACCGGGACCCTGCGCACCTGCCGAGGTGAACCGCCGCGATTTCTTTGGGCGCACGGTACTCCACCTGCTGTGTGCGAGCGACGATCCTGCCGCGCTCGACTACCTGCAGCTCCTCCTCTCACATCCCTCGGTCAACTGCAACTTGCAGGACCAGGAAAGCGGGTGGACCGCGCTGCATCGCGCGCTTTATGCGGGACAGCTTTATATTGCACTCTTGCTATTGGAAAATGCCAATATCGACACACGCATCCGCGACTACGAAGGCCTCACCGCCTTTGACCTTTACAATACGACGGTCCCCGGCACATGCCCGCGGCCTGAGGATGCGCGCGACGGTGGCGAGCTCTTTGTATGGGGCGGAAACCGCAACTACAACCTGGGCCTCGGCCACGCCAATGACCATGGCCTCGCAGAGCGCATCAAGCTCCCACCCCCCGTGGTTGGCGCCTCAGCGCGCGCCGGAAGCCGCTTCGACCGCCCCCTGATCCGCGACATGTCATTTTCGCGCTGGCACACGGTCGTCGCAACCAACGAGGCGCGTGCCAACGTGTACGTGTGCGGCATTGGCGCACACGGGCGCATGGGCCGTATGCCCCAAACGCAGCCGACGCTCGAGCGGCTCCAGGACTGGAATGAAGCTTCGCAATGTGTCGTCGCTGCCCCAGACCATACTGTCCTGGTGACGACGAACGGTGCCGTGTATACCCTGGGCCTCAACCGCATGGCGCCTCTCGGCTATGTCGTCGAGGAAGGCCTTGGTACGGTCGCCTCCTCGTCGGGCACGCACCGCTCGCATGTGCCCACCAGCGCCGGCACATCGATCGGGCTGCATGGCGTGGAGCTCGATGTCCAAGTCACGCCGCGCCGCGTGCTGGGCCCGCTGAAGAAAGAGTGCGTGCTTGGCGCGGCGGCCAGCCGCCTGCACACGGCCGTGTTCACCGCGGATGGGCTCTACACATGGGGCACGAACAATGGGCAATTGGGCTACGACCGCCACTCTGCCCCGGTGCAGGTGCAGCCGCGGCGTGTGACGCTCATTACCGCGCCCATCCGGCAGGTGGTTGCGAGCGATTTTGCGACAGCGTGCCTGCTTGAGAGCTCAGACGTTGTAGTGCTCCACGGTGACGCGCATTTCCGCGTCACGTTCCCATCGCCACAGAGCAACGTCGACCCGAGCCTGTTCCGCCCGCGCCAGACGCACCCCAAGCCTACGATCCGCAAACTCACATGCTCCGGAACCATGTTCGCGGCGCTCTCCGAGCTTGGCGACCTGTTCACTTTCACGCTCGAGCACCCCAGCACCACCGGTGCCAAAGTCGTACCGCCGCGCCCTCAGCTCGTATGGAGCGTGCGCCGCAAGCTCTCAGCCGTGCGCGACGTGGCCATCGGCTCGGAGGGCTCCCTGATCCTATGCACCGCGGACGGGCACGTCTATGTGCGGGAGCGGCGCATGGACATGAAAGCCAAGGCGCGCGCCAAGTTCCAGGCGGTGCCGTACCTGCAGCGCATCGTGCGTGTCACGGCGAACGAGACAGGCAGCTATGCAGCCCTGAAGGCGCCGTCATTCCTCGCTCCGATGCCCGTGCGCGGTCCTGCTCTCGAAGACGAGCTCCGGCAGCTCCTGCCGGCCCTGGCGAACGCCCCCCGCACCGATGCCCCGCCGATCGACCGCACTACCTCGCCCGATTCGGACTCCGACTCGGACGGCGACTCGCTCTCATCGGCGCGGTTGCGCCGCGCCGAGACACAGGCGCGTGCGATCCTGCAGCGCGCTGCGTCACCAGCCGACTTTAGCGCCCTTACCCTCAGCGAGTCCGATTATCGGGCCGGCTGCGATGCGCTCCTCCTCGTGGCCCATGGCACATACGCCGTGCCCGTGCACCGTCTCCTCCTCGCTGTGCGCGTGCCGCACTTGGCGCAGGCACTCTGGCACGGCGGCACAGCCAACGAAACGTGCGTCTCGTACGAGCAGGGCGTATGGATCGTGCGGCACGATGCCCTGTCGCTGCTCTCGACCCTATTCCTCCTGCACTACCTGTACACCGACGATGTGCCGCCCGTATGGAGTGCGAGCATAAGTCATGCCATCGCGCCGCTGAGCCGCGAGTGGGGTCTATCTGTAGCGCCCGTGCGCGCCGAGCTCCTCGCGTGTTCGGCGTCGTGGCGTCTCGATGCATTGCACGCGTACCTCGAGCGCGGCCTGGCATCGTCGCCGACGCCGACGCTGCACGCGCAGCTCGCCGCGCTCTTTGCGCAGGTGGCAGCGCATGCGCCACTTTCGCAGCTTCCGGGTGCGGACGTCGTGCTGCACCTCGCCGATATGGATGTGGCGTGCCACTCGCTCTTCTTGCGCCGCTCGCCGATGCTGCAGAGCGTGCTCGACTGGCGGCACGCGCGGGGCGCGTCCGGCCCCGTCGAAGTGGATATGCACCACTGGACGTGGCCTGTCGTGCGTGTGGGCCTCATGTATCTGTACACGGATGCCGACGTGGCGCTCTTCCAACACACGGACGAGGACAAGTCGCCGGATCAGTTTATCGACTTTTGCCTCGACGTGCTGCAACTCGCCGACGAGCTTCTGCTGACCCGGCTACAGCTGATCAGCCTCACCTTTCTGGCCCCACGCGTCAAGCCGACGAACCTCGCGGCGCTGCTTACCGATGCACTATGCCTGAATGCGCCGCCGTTCAGCGAGGCATGCATGGACTACGCGACACGCCACCTCGAGATGCTCCTCGAGCGCGGCTGCCTTGCGACGCTTGCGCCGCCCGAGCGCATGCGTCTCACTGCGCATATACAAAATATACAGGATGCGTACATGCACCGAACCCTTGCGCGCGATCGCCTGCTTGCTCTCACGCTCAAGCACCAAGACTATGTCGCGGAGCTGGACCTGCCCAAGCCATCTCTCCACATGGCCTGCCTCAAGGTGCCCAAGCGCCTCAAGTCGCCCAAGATCGTGCCTGTCGAGCTTCCGCCGCTCTCGACGAGTCCCGTGCCGCCTGACGAGGACAGTCTCCTGTTTGCAATGGACGATGTGTCCCCTGCACCGCCCAAGGCGCCGTCCGCGCCCGCGTGGCAGACAGTGGGACCCCGCCCCACGCCGCGCATGCGGCGCACTGGCCCGATTCCCCCGGCGCCGACGCCCCCGATCGTGTCACCCCCGGATATCCCACGGTTTGCCGTGAGTGAGAGTGCTATGTCGCGCTGGAGCACGTCGCCGCCGATGCCCACCCCTCCTCGCATCACGCCGCAGGCACAGTCGGCTGTCTTGCACATGCCCATGGTCCCCAGAGTCTCGCAGAAGGAGCGCAAGAAGCAGCAGGCCCAGCGCCCGTCTGTACCTGCGCCAGAGAAGCCAGCATGGTCCGCCAAGGGCAAAGGGCGCGCGGATGCGTGGGGCATGTCGCCCGTGTCGTCGCCATCGCTCGCATCGACACCGCCGCCCCTGTCTTTTGCGCAGATCCAGGCACAGCAGGAGCACGACCTCTCGCTCGAGCATGCTCAGCAGCGGCAGCCCAAAAGCTTTGCCCAGATTCTCCACGAGGAAGAGCATGCGCGCGAGCGCGAAGAGCGCGAGCGCTCCAAGGCTGAGGCCTTCGAGCGCTGGTTCGATGAAGAAAGTCGTCGCGTGCAGCAGCAGCAGGCCTCCCAGCGCTCCGAGCGGCGCAGCATGCCGCGCCGCGGCAAGCGCCGCGGCAAACCAAACCCTGCTACCGCACGCATAGACGATTAATGTATATGTACGGCGCTACTTGCTCTCCGTAGGGTCAGCCGGCGCCGGAGCTTCGGCATTCACGGGCGCCGAGCCTGTGGTATCCATGGTCGCCGTCTCTGCAGAAGCATCTTTTGGGGCGCTCTGCTCGTCCGAGTGGGTGTCAGGCACAGGTGGCTTTTCGCCTGTGTCCCCCGTCTCGTTAGCCGTGGTGGATGCGTGGTCGTGAAGAGTGACCGTGGCATCTTGGCTCGACAAACTGGCAGATGGGATAATAGGCACCTTGCTCTCGGGCTCCGGCACTGATTCTGTATTGTCGGTTACCGGCTCAGCTTTCTGGGACACGGGTTCGGCCTGTTCAGGCACCGAACCCGTCTTGTCAACCGCCGACTCGGTTTGACTGGTCTCGGTTGGCTCTTGCTCGCGGAGCAGCAGCGACGGCCGATCTTGGTCGTGCTTTGTTTGCTCGGCCGGTTCCGAACGCGCCTCTGCTTTCGCAGCGCTAGCGAGGCGTTCGGCCAGCGATAGTTTCCGCGGCGTCACTTTCTCGGGACTGGGCGGCCCAGGACTGGGCCCCGGCGTCTGCCGCTGCATGCCACGTCGCTTGGCGGCCTCAGCCAGTCGCTGTTCCAGAGATACGCGCGGTCGTCGGCCTCCTTTGGTGGGCGATACAGGCGAGGACGCCTGGCAGTCGGACACCGCAGGAACTTCAGTACGCGAGTTAGGCGTCGACACGGAAGGGATTTCGAGAGACGGCCTCGTTCCGGCCAGCTTTGCTAGCGTATTGGCGGAAACCTCGGCGGCAGGTGCGTCTGCCGCATTCTCTTCGGTAGGCGCTTGTTTGTGCGGGTCAACCTTTGGCTCAGCCTTTGACTCGACCTTTGGTTCAACCTTTGGCTCGACCTTTGGCTCAGCCTTTGGCTCGACCTTTGGTTCAACCTTTGGCTCGACCTTTGGCTCAGCCTTTGACTCGACCTTTGGTTCAACCTTTGGCTCGACCTTTGGCTCAACTTTTGGTTCAACTTTTGTTCAACCTTTGGCTCAGCTTTTGACTCGACCTTTGGCTCAACTTTTGGTTCAACCTTTGGCTCGACCTTTGGCTCTTCCTTGGTCGCCGCACGCACCTCGTTCTTGGTCGGCACGGGCGGCACCTCTGTCTCCTTAGCCGGCTGCTGGAACGCCTCCATCGACTCGAGTTGCGGCGACTGCGTCGATGGCGGCCGCTTACCCAGGCTGCGTCGCGGTTTGTACCCAAATGGCTCGCCCGTGGGCCGGCGCGGCTCGAGCTGCGTCTTGGGCGTCTTGCCTTTGGCTGCTTGCTGCAGCTGCTCGCCCTGCCACGCGGGGTACATAACTTTCATTTTCTCCGCTAGGAACTCGAGGTCGCCAAGCAGGCGCTTGTGCGCGTCGATGCTGCGCACATCCATGGCCGATATCGCCACGGCCATGCGCGTATCAATGTCGCGCGCCACCCGCGCGACAGAGGCCTCCACGACACTCGGCTCCAGGTACTGGCTCATGACACGGTACAGCGTCCCTGTCTCACGCACCAGCTCGGCGATCGGAGCACTCGGCCCCGAGCCCGCGTTCAGATCGACCTGCGCCATCGCCTTGCAGTGCACATGCACCCGGTCGCCCATAATGGCCACCAGTTTCGCTTGGATCTCCAACTGGTGCTCGCGAAAGTCGCGCTGCAGTTTGTCAAAGTCGCCCAGCAGGACCACTTGCGAGGCCGTGAGGTGCCGCTTCATCAGTGAACGCAATGACGGCAGCAGCGCCATCATCAGCGAGAGCGTCTGCGCCGCCAGCGCCAGGTGACGCGCCGTAATGTTCTTCAGGCCCGCAGAGCGCATGGCTCCAGCGCCCAACACCACTTGGCACGTACGCGAATTGAACTGCTTGAGCAACTCCACGACCCAGCCGAGCGTCTCGGCGGCAAACAGCGGCAGGTTGACCACCACGCGCACATAATCGTCCAGGAGACTCAGCACCGTGCCAGCCGCCTTGACCACAAAGAACGGCGTATCGTCGAGCGTGAGCTGCCTCGTTGCCTCGCCGTGCACCGCAGGGAGCGCCCGCGACGTGCCGCCGAGCGCCAGGTCCACGAGGTAGATGGCCACCTCGCCCTGCGCTGCGTCCTGCAGCCGCTGGGCCATAGCCTGAAGCTCGGGCGGTACAGGCGCTGGCGACCACACCTCGTCCTCGACCGCACGCACCGCACGCTCAATGCGCTGCCGATGCCGCGTACCCAGGTACGCCTTGGCCTGCGTCAGGACACAGCTGCGCAGCGCCACGCCCGGCCGTCCCGCCTCAGACTCGGCCAAATGCACAAAGCGCCACAGAAGCGCATGGTACACCACAAATGCGTCCCATGACATGGACGAGAGCTGCGCGTGGCGCGGCGTCATCACATGCACGATGCTGCGCTCAACTGCGGCCCACATGGTCCGCGTCGCATGTACGAGGCGCTGCGCCTCGGCCGCCGACGCGCGCGCGGCCCACGCCGCCTGCAAACGCTGGACATGCTGCGTGACGCGCCACAGTACATGGAGCAGCGTGGCGAGGCCCGGCATATAGTCGTCCCACGCCGGCGCCGTCAGCTGCTCGCTCGTGGCGCTTGGCACGGCCCAGCTCGCCGGCGCATAGGTGCCGAGGCGCGCCGCCACGCCGTCCTGCACGAGCTGGCCGATGCGCTCCGCGTACGCATCTAGTGCAGCGTCCAAGCCACCGCAGCGCTGCAACAGGTCCCACACGGGCTCCCAGGCACTCGCAGGCTCCGCCAGCGGCGCGACATCCGCGGGCAGCACCTCGTCGAGCGGCATGGGTGGCACACATACACCCACATCGAGTGCCTGGAGCGCCGCGTGCGGCACGGCCATGGCGTCCATCAGCTCGGCCAGCACATGCTGTAGCTCGTGCGCCATTTTCGCTTGCTCCTCGTCGAGCTGGGGCAGCAGCGCACGCAGCGATGCGACTCCCTGGAACTCGGGGTCCGTCTGCAGTGCCTGCCGAATATCCTCCATAGTTGTCATTGCGTTTTCGTACTCGCCATGCTGCACACTCAGCGTGACGAGGTGGCGGCGGTCCAGTAGCCGCTGCACCTTGCGGAGCAAATCCTGCTGCGTCTCGAGCGCGCGGCGCTCCGCCTGCAGCTGCGCAAGGTCCAGGCCGTCCTGTACATGCTTCTCGATCGCATCGAGCTGCATGCTGACGCCATCCATGTGCGTGAGACAGTCCTGCGCGTCGGTGCGCAGCTGCTGCAGCGTCGAGAGCGCATCAAAGAACGACGCGCTTTTCGCGCCGATCTCCACGACAAGGTGCTGTTCAATCACGTCCAGGTAATAACTCAGCTTCTCTTGGAGCATCTGATTCAGCACCACGCCGTACTGCAGAGTGTCGGGGTCCGACTCGGCGCCCAGCGCAGTCGTCTGTTTGTACCGCTCAGTCACGAGGTCAAACGTGTACGGGTTTCCCAGATCAAAGTCCGCACTGAAAAACACTTGCGGCACCGTGCTCAGCGGCGGGAGGCGGCTCGAGCCAGGCTCGGCAGGCACCTGCCGCGAGCGCGACACGGCGCGCTCGCGGTCCAGTTTGTCCCAGTTGGCGCTGTGCTGCGACACGTACTGATCCAGCACGGCGCGATCCGCTGCGGGCGGCACAGATGCCACATGGCCCGCGGGACCCACATCGGGAAACTTGGACGAGCTCGCGTGGATCGGCGGCGGCTTGCGCCACGGGTGGTTCAGCATGGCCGAGATCGCTGGCGTCAGCGGTGCATACATACTATGCAGACCTGCGAGAGAGAAGCCCGACTCCATCGTGTCCTTGGATGCCGGTCCCGCAGGCTCTGACCTACGCGCGTCAGGCGCTGCTCCCTGCTCGCAGGACATGGCGCACGGCGGTGCTTGCCGCGCCGACACGTCGCGGTAGCATCACGTGATACATGGTGCGTGCGAGCGCCGCCTGCTTGTCTCGGGTCATGGCGCAAGTGTCGGACGCTGTGGCGCTCCTGGCGCATGCGGACTTGGATGTAGCTGCTTTTCTTCAGGACGTGCGCCGCTCGGACTTCCTCGCCGAGGTTGTCGGCGGCGAGAGCGCACTTGATGCATCGCCCCTCTGGGACCTCCTGCGTGTGTGTCCCGGGCCGGCGACGCCGGAGGCCGCTGCGGAGGCGTCGGCGCACCCCGGCCTGTCGCCGCGCGTTGCTGTTGTCGCCGATGAGCGATGTGTGCAAGGCGATGGCAGTGCGCTGGTTGTCGCGCTGCTCGATGAGCGCGTGTGTGGCGAGCTACGCGTTGCGCGCGTCGGTCTTCTCGAAGTGGTACGTGCCTCTACTCACACAGGCGGCGACGCTCGCGGCCGGCGGCACGCTCGACGAGGTACGTGCACGCACTCACACAGTTTGCCGCACGCTGTGCACCCTCTGACGTATACACTCCGTAGCTACCATCACTCGCCTCTACGTGCCTGCACAACCAGGCGCGCTGAAATTTCACCCACGGCCACAAAGCACGCCACAACAATGAGCACAATGATGATCCACGTAATCTTGCTCATCGCCGCATTGCTGAGGTGCTCGTGGATGATCTCCAGGAGCTCGTTTGCAATCGTAAGGCGCTCATTCAGCGTTTGCGTGCGGTCGTCAATCTCGAGGTACTCGCGGATCGCGTCGTACAATGCCTGCAGACTGGCCTCGTTCCAGAACAGGTCCGGCGTGTCGAGCAGGTCGCTCGTCAGATTCACATCCACACGCAGCTTAAACAGGTGGCCGGACATCTTGAGCGCGCCGCGCCGACTGATGTTCAGCTCGCCGGTCTGCGCGAGCTCGCGTGGCATGTGCGAGGCCATCTCGAACGTCTTGTGCATGTTCTCTTCAAACTCAGACAGCTTGGTGCTCTGCGCAATCGCATGCGCGAGTGACAACTTTAAAAGATGGTTCGGCGCGCGGAACGTGAAAAAATCATTGTTGATCCGCGGCGCAGGCACATGGGGGTCGTAGCAAAACTGGAACAGCTCGCGATCGTACGTCTTGTGGGGATTGCGCACCGAGCCCGAGGCCATCAGGTCTTCAATCAGCGACTCCTCCTCGTCCTGCGTAAAGTTGAACATGACCACCACGCCGTACGGCAGCACCACGAGCTCGGCCATGTTCAGCGCGTCGCGGATCGCACTCGGCGCATGCTCATTCTCCTCACACTCGTGCGTATGCGACGCCTCGTTGATGTGCACGACAGGCACCGGTGTCTCAGCTACGCGGCGATCCTCTTGTTCCGCATACAGCATGTCATGCGCGCCAGCACTGTCCGCATCCTGCGGCTCCGTCGCAGGCATCGCGCCCGGCGACGCATGCCGCGGGTCCACCTCGCCCTCCCGCAGCTCGTTCGGGATGTAGCCCTCCGTATCGATATCCTCCTCCTCCTGCGGCACAAAGTAGTTGCCCACGTAGCCACTCTCCTCGTGGCGCTGCAGCTCGCGCTCGTGGCGACTCGACGCGCCAGGGCTGCCAGTCTGAGGCTCCTTGGAGCTGCGCACCATCGCGCGCCCAAAGCCCGGTAGCAGCGGCTTAAAGTAGAGCACATACGCACACCCCTCGTACAGACGGGGGCGCACTCCGTGCTCACGCCGCAGGAACGCCAGCAGCGTCGGCAGGTGCAGCGCCGCGGAAATCGCATACGACGTGAGGCGCGGCAGGGGCGTCTGGACACGCACCTGCGGCGTCATGTGCTCAAACGTATGGTAGACTGGATCGCTGCGCTGCTCCGCGCGCCGCGCCATCAGCGCCGCCGTCGCATCGTCAGCGCCGCGCTCCTCCGGCGCAGGCATTGGGGCCAGCTGACTCTCGCTCGGCAGCATTACATGGCGCCCGCTCACCTTCGACGTGCGCACCGGCTTTTCCGCGCGCACCGGCAGCGAGTACCGCGGGACGCGCGCGGGAGTGCCCTTCAGTTGCAGCGACGGGCGGCTTGGGCCAGCGCCGGCCGGCAGCTTGGGCGGCGCATTCCGCAGCTGGCGCAGGGCACCGAGCGGCGCGACGAGCGGCTTAGGCCGGTTCGGCGGCGCTCCGCCCTCCGTGGACGGCGGCTGACGCTGCGGCGCGCGCGACCCCTTGACGCCCGGCATGATGATGCCCGACGGCAGCTCGTTCAGTGCCGCATCCCCCGGCGTCTCCACCTCAAAGTCGTCGAGGTCGTTGGGTTCCGCGGCTGCATATGCCGGGCCCCGCGTCTCTGCGCGGCGCGTACGCAGTGCAGACGCCGTTGAACTGATACCAGGCAGGGGCGTGTGCCGTTGCGGCCCCGCTTCGCCTGTGCGCGACGTGCTCATGCCAGGTCGCTGCGCCATGGCGGGCGTTCAAGGCAGGCCCGCGGCGCGGCGGTTTGCACGTGATGCGCCTCGCCGCTCGCCCGCTGCCACCGCGTCGCTATGGACGTGGGCGACGGCGCGACGGTGCTGCGCATGCTCGCGCACCCTGCGACGAAGGATGTAGTGGTTCCGCCACTCAATTTTGACATGGTCGCGCCCGGCGTGTACCGCAGCGGGCATCCAAACGAACGCAACTTTGCATTCCTCCAGCGCCTCAACCTCAAGAGTATCATGTACATTGCCAACGAAGACTACCGCGCGAACATGACCGAGTGGGCGCGCCGCCAGGGAATCCAGGTGTTCCACCATCGTGTCGCCGTCAACAAGGAGCCGTTCGCTGAGATGGACGAGGCAGAGGTCGCCCAGGCGCTCTCGCACATGCTCGACGAGCGCAACCTGCCGATGCTTGTGCACTGCAACAAAGGCAAGTACCGCGTCGGCTGCATCATGGGCTGTGTCCGCCGCCTGCAGGGATGGAGCCACATCAGCATACTCGAAGAGTACGCGCGCTTCGCCGGCGACAAGATCGCTGACGAGGAGTTCATCGAGATGTTCGACCTCGCGCGTGTGCACCTGGATCCCGAACACCGTCCTACCTGGCTATAGCGCATGCTGCAGTGCGCGCAGCACCACAGGCTGCACCACCTTGCGGTTCGCCGCCGAATTGCCCTGCCGCCACACGGCGCCCACGACGCCCGACACGGACCGCACGCGTCCCTCGGCGTCGACGCCCGCGACGCGTTCCCTCTTGCCGTTCTCTGTACGCCGTTCGCCCTTCCATGTCTCGAGACCGAGCGTCGTGCCTTCCAGTGCCTGCCTCACGCCCGCCAGCTCCGACGCACTGCCACGCAGCGCCAGAGCCAGGTCACGGCGGCTCTTGGTGTCGGTCTTGTACGAGCTGAGCACGACTGCCATGTCCAGGCGCCGCTCCTCCATGAACGCGCTCAGCGACGCCCACCAGCGTGCCCATTCCTGCTCCTGCGCCGCAGCAGCGACCTCGGTCATGGGCGTCGGCCCTCGGTACGCGCCGCTAAGCCACGCCGAGAGCGACACCGGCACCGACGCGAGCCCGACTTGCAGCGCGCGCCGCCCGGTCAGCACACGCACCTCCTTCAAGTCGCGCTCTAGCAGCCCATGGGTATCGAGGTGCGCGACATTGCTCTTGACGCGCTGCAGCTCCTGGCTCCACGCTGCCGTGAGCGCAGGGCGCCGCGACACCGTGCCCGCATCGTGGCCGCCGATGGACGTGCTCTGCACCAGGTACGCAAACGCTTCGGCGTCCGCGCGTGTGCCTTTGCCACCATCCTCCTGCATCTTAAGCTGGGGTCAGCCATCCGTACATACATTCCTCGTATCCAGCACAATCGCACTGAGCAGCAGATCGGCCACACTCGTCTCCAGCGGCGCACCGCGCCGCGCCTCGTACGCGAGGGAGGCCACCAGACTCGCCGCTGAGCCGACGGGCGACGTCGACGGCGCCCGAATGATGCGCAGGGGTGCCTCCCTGTACAGTCCCTCGTCTTCGTGGTGGTCGACGACGAGGACAATGCGCCGTTCGGCGCCCCATGCCGCGCGCAACTGGGAGTGGTCGACGAGGCCCAGCGACACATTCGCGCCTGGGCCCCACGCAGGAGAGCCGAGGTCGCCCAGCTCGTCGACGCACAGGAGCGACATCACAGGCGCCTGCACGTACTCGTACACGTACAAGTTCTCTTTCCGCTGGCTCAGCGCGCGCCGCGGCGTCTGGATCACCGGGACATAGACGCCTTGCGGCACGCCATAGGTGCGCGCAAAGTGCGCCTGTTCGTGGTTCATCACGTACGAGAGCGCGATCGCCGATGCGGCCGAGTCCAGATCACCCGCCTCGTTGCCCATGATCAAGGTGAGCGGCTGTATCGGCGTGCTTCCCGTCTCGAACTGTGCCTTGTGGGCCATCGCATGGTCTTTGGCCCAACGCAGGTACGTTGCAAGCTCGATCGGTACACGAGATGTGCTGGACACTGGCACATCGCCAGTGCGTTCCGGAAGATTCGACATGCTCTGTCGCTGCGGGCGCCACGAATACCACACAGATCCCACACACACTAGCCAGACAAACACCAGCGCTGCCGGGGTCGTCCAGGGTCGTGGCATGTGTGGAGGCACTTTTTTCGTCCTTCATGCTGCGAGTGGCGCACGCCTGGCGCGTGGCGCCGCGCCGCGCTGCTGCCGCACAGGCCACGTACGTGCCTGTACGTGGCGCGCGTGTGCCTTCGAAGCATCGGCTTGCGGCTATTACCCCATCCAAGCCGCGAGCGCCTAGCATACCCAGCGCGGCGCCGCCGTCCACGCCGCGCCGCCAGGCGCCTCTCTCGCGGCCAGGTGAGCTTCCGCGCCTCGAGTTGGACTCGCCGACGGCGCCAATGGACGGGAAGCATGAGTTCACTGCGCCACCCCTCTCTCATGCGCTCGTCCAGCGCGTTCAAACGCTCCTGGGCGAGCACGCGAGGCCTACGACGCCCCAGGCACACAGCCTTGTGTACTTTTTCCAGGGCACGCCATCCCGGCATACTATTATCGCTGCCGAGACAGGGAGCGGTAAGACACTGGCATACTTGCTTCCCGTGCTTCAGGCCCTGCATACGACACGCACAGCGACGGAGCACGCGGACGTGGCGCGCGTGCGAGCGGGCCAAGTGCCCCGCATCCTGCCGCGCGCCCTCGTTCTTGTACCGACACATGAGCTTGCGCGGCAGATCTCTGACGTCGCCAAGTCACTCTGCCACGATGCCTCGCACAAGCTGCGCGTCGCGTGCTCGTCCAAGCCGGCGTACGCGGCGCACTTGCAACAGGACCTCGTGCAGCTGCGCATACGCGCCGAGGCGCCGGCGGACGTGCCTGGTGCACCCATCTCGCCCGATGTGCTCGTGTCTACGCCATCATTCCTGAATGAGTACGCTGAACGCCTCCTTGGCTGGGACAATGTGCAGGCGCTCGTCGTCGACGAGGCGGACACGCTGCTCGACCGCGGCTTCCGCACGGCAACACAGCGCCTCATGGACAGTGTGCCGCCGTCATCGCGGCAAATGTTTGTCACGGCTACGATTCCCCAGTCTATGCGCGCTTTTCTCGAGGAGAGGTACGCGGACCTGCACGTCCTCGCGTCGCCGCACCTGCACCGCCTGCCGCCGCGCCTCAAGGCCATGTTTGTCGATCCAGGCGGAAACAAGGAGCTCGCCGTACTCAAGGAGCTCTTCCGCGTGTTTACCGCGCCGGGCTGCGAGAAGGACCAGATCCTCATTTTCCGCGACAAGCGCCACGGTGTGGAGCAGTTGAGTCGGTACCTGTCGGCCCGCCAGGTCGACCATGTCGCGCTGACGGGCGACGCGGACGACCGCCGCACACGCACGAGCAAGGAGCTCGATCCATTCCTCGCGCACCCTGCGTCGTACCGCGCGGGGGCCGAACCCCCCGCGGACGCTCCGCGCGTCCTGCTGACCACGTCGCTGCTCTCACGCGGCCTCGACTTTGGCCCTTTTGTGCGCCATGTATTTCTGCCCGATGCCGGGCGCCACACGGTGCGCTCTGTTCACGCTGCAAACAACAATGCGCTCGAGCTCCTGCACCGCGCGGGGCGCTCGGCCCGCGCAGGGCGCGCCGGCACCGTCGTCGTCTTTGACAAGGACAGCGCGCCTGGCAAGTCCAAAGTGCTCATCAACCACCGCGGCCAGAAAAAAGGCATCGTGCGTGGTCAGATGGCCCTGCTCGTCGATGCGCTTCGGCGCCAGAAAAAGCGACGCACCAAATCGTAGCGCGTCCTGCTCATAGCCTCCACATCCGCTAGATCCGCCACCATGAACGACGTCGTGCACCGCTGGCTCGACCAGGTGCTTGTACCGGTATGCCGTGCGCGCTGATGCAGTATGTGGAACGTGCGCGCATCATGTACGATATGGAGCGCGTGCTCACTGAGTACCATACCCTGCGGCCGCGCACAGATATGTTCAGTACGTGCGCCTCCTGACACAGCGTACGATGACGGGCGCTTCGTCCTCCTCCTGCTCCTCGACGGCACGCTCCCGGTGCCGTTCCGGGGCCAAGTGTACCATATTCCCGTGCATGTGTGGATACCCCGCGCGTATCCAGCCGAGGCGCCCATCGTGTACGTGACGCCGACACAGAACATGGTCGTATGTCGCGGCTCTTGTGTGGGGCCCGATGGGCGCGTCCGGCTACCGTACATGGATGCATGGGAGCGCAAGCCCGAGGTACGCCACCCCACTCACGCCAGGCCATGTCTCTCACCGAGCTGCTCCGTGAGTGCCAGACTGTCTTTCATCTGGAGCCACCCGTCATGGCCAAGCGCCCTGAGCAGGCAGCGTCCACGCTCACACCCGATGCCCAGGGAGCACCTGCGCGGCCTCCCAAGGCGAGCTCCTCGGTAGCACCTGCGCCGCCCCTGTCCGTCGGGCCGGAGCGCCCGCCAAAGCCTGCGCCGCCGGCCGCTGTGGCAGAGCACGCCAGGCCGACCGCCACCCCACCGCGGCCAGTGAATCCTGGCCTCGCCGAGTTGCAGGCGCGTGTGCATACCAAACTCTCGCGCAGTGTGGCCGAAACACGGGACGCGGTGGACCAAGCGACGGAACAGCTGGAGCGTCTATGCGGCGATCTGGAGCGCGGGCGCCCAGCGATGGACGACGAGATGCAGCGACTGCGCGTCGTGCGCGACTTGTGCGTGGTCGATGCAGAGCGCCTTGATTCTACGATCCAGCAGGCGCAGCAGCAAACTGTCGAACTGCAGGCGCGTGCCGATCCGGACGTCGATCATATGCTGTGCCCTACGAGCCTTGCTGAGAGCCAGTACGTGCCAGCGACTCACCAGACTATTACAGCTTATGGCCGAGGACCTGGCCCTCGAAGACACGCTCTACCAACTAGGCCGCGCGCTGTACGCGGACCAGCTCCCGTTGGACCGCTTCCTCAAGGTATGCATTGCTCCTTACACAGCACACACGCATTCTCTCGCGTGACCAGTTTATGAAGCGGGCACTCGCCCTGAAAATCGCCGCGGGGCTCGGGTGGCCTACGGCGACACCGACGCCAGCGCCGCACTCGAGCTCTGCGCGTGAGTAGACTGTACATACTTCACCAGGCTTGACGCCAATCGACGAGAGCGCTAGCTTGCCGTCCTCACCCACGACAAAGTGGCTGCGTCAGCGAACCGACGTACCTGCGCTTGGTACTCGATTTAGTGCCTGTCAATGCGCCGATAAGCTCGCGCTTCGGGTCGCACAGCAGGCGATACGGCAGCGATAATTTCTTCGACCACGTCGTCTGCGACTTGGGCGAATCGCTCGAAAGGCCATACACCGTGTAGCCGACCTTCTTCCAGTCGTCGTACGCATCGCGGAAGCACTGCGCTTGTCGCGTGCAGCCGGGCGTATTCGCCTGCGTAAGCACCATGTACGTACCCTTGGGTATGTGAAGATCACCACCTTCTTTAGGTCAGCGATGCGCACGCGCTCCTCCGACTGGTCGACCAGCTCCAGGGACGGCAGTGCATCGCCGACCTTGAGGGGACCCGAGCTGCGGCCCTCGCTCGTCTTGGGTTCCTTTGCAGGCGGCACCGTGCGCGCCTGCTTGACCACCTTGGCATCTTCGTCTGCGTCCGTGCTGCGCTTGCGTGCAACGCGCGCCGACGCGCGACGCGCAGGGGGCGCTGGAGCAGTTGCTTCGTCGGCCATGGGTGAGATGTGGAGGCCAGGAGGGTCCTCACGCCGATGCACGGCCACGGCGGGCCGCCGTGGCAGCGTCTGGGCGTGTTGGCGAGAAGACCTGTTGTTGATCTATATATAGGTATGCGCTACACGTACGCCCACCCGCCCCGGAGCGAGAGGACCAACTGCGTGTGAGTCGACCAACGTACGTGCAGGACCGTGCCGCCCTCGATGCCAAAGTCCTTGACCGTCTTGTCGTCGGCCCTGCGGTGAGTACGCCGCACGTACATCTGCTTGCCGCCAAAGATCAGGCGCTGCTGCGCCGGCGGGATCCCCTCTTTCTCTTCTACGCGCTCCTTGATGCGCAGGATCTCGCCATAAGCACCTACCACATACCTTGTCGGATGCATCTACATCCAGCTCAATTTCTTGCATAAACACAGAGGCACGTACCTTTGCCCGTCAGTGTCTTGACCTTGATGAGCATGGTGACGAGGCAAGTCACGTGGGCAGTTCGTGCGCGTCCGCCGTGCGCCCGATCTCAGTCTCATGCATTTGCTGCCCCGCGAACGCGATAAGCTGTATGTGCGCCAGGCCGGCCTCCTGGCGCAGACACGCCTGGCACGGGGCCAGCGCCTCAACCATACTGAGTCTGTGGCACTTATCTGTGCCGTGATGCATGAAAGGGCGCGTAATGGCGATGTAAGTGTGTCACACATGATGCAGCTCGGAAAGACCATCCTAGGCTACTGCCATGTGCTGCCGGGCGTGGCGCAAACGATCAAGGAGGTCATGATTGAGGCCACATTCCATGATGGTACATTCCTCGTCGCTGTCAAGGACCCCGTGTGCTCACCGCGCGGCAATCTCGAACTCGCGCTCTATGCGTCGGGCCTGCCGGTGCCGACGGAGCCGGACCTTTTCCCTGACGTGGTGGCACCGGAGGGCCCTATTCCCGGTCAAATCATTGTGGCGGATGCGCCACCGATTGTGCTCTTCCCCGAGTATCGCCGCATCCAGCTTGATATGGTCAACTCGGGCGACCGGCCTATCCAGGTCGGCTCGCACTTCCCGCTCGAGAAGGTGAATCCCGCCATGCTGTTCGACCGCGAGGCTGCGCGCGGCTACAAGCTGGATGTTGCAGCAGGGACGGCTCTGCGCTTCGAGCCTGGTGACTCGAAGCGCGTCACGCTCGTTGAGACCGGTGCGACGTACAAGGCGCGAATTGCGCGCGGCGATACCGGCATCCCACCCGATGGCCCTGCACCCTTCGAACTCTCGCGCCTCGCCTACAAGACACTGTATGGCCCAACGACCGGTGACCGCGTTCGTCTGGGCGATACGGACCTGTGGGCCGTCGTCGAGAAGGACTTCACGGTATATGGCGACGAATGCACATTTGGCGGCGGCAAGGTCCTGCGCGATGGCATGGGCCAGTGCTCTGGTCGGGCTGCTGACACAGTCCTCGATACGGTCGTGACGAATGCGCTCATCCTCGATTCGACCGGCATTATCAAGGCCGATATCGGTATCAAGGGCGGCTACATTGTCGGTATCGGCAAGGCGGGCAACCCCGACACGATGGCGTACGTCACACCCAACATGGTCGTTGGCGCATGCACCGAGGCTATCGCTGGCGAGCACATGATCATTACGGCGGGCGGCCTCGACTCGCACGTCCATTTCCTCACGCCGGATATGGTCGAGGAGGGTCTCGCGAGTGGCATCACGTCGCTCATCGGCGGCGGCACGGGGCCTGCGCATGGATCGCGCGCAACCACCTGCACGCCAGGCCCGTGGCATGTGCGCCAGATGCTCCTGGCCACCGATACGCTGCCGGTCAATATCCTGTTGACGGGCAAAGGCAACGACTCGGGTGAACAGCCGCTGCGCGACCAGATCGAGGCCGGCTGTGGCGGTCTCAAGGTGCACGAGGACTGGGGCGCAACGCGCGACGTGATCGACTGCTGCCTGCACGTGTGCGGCGAATACGACGTGCAGTGCACGATCCACACCGACTCGCTGAACGAGACGTGCTTTGTGGAGGGCACCATTGAGTCGTTCAAGGGCCGCACGATCCACACGTACCACTCGGAGGGCGCCGGCGGCGGACACGCACCTGACATCATCCGCGTGTGTGGTGAGTCGAACGTCCTTCCCTCGTCTACGAACCCGACGCGTCCCTACGCGCGGAACACGGTGGACGAGCACCTCGACATGCTCATGGTGTGCCACCACCTGAGCAAGAACATCGCCGAGGATGTGGCGTTTGCAGACTCGCGTATCCGCGCTGAGACCATTGCTGCGGAAGACGTGCTGCACGACCTCGGTGCCATCAGCATGATGAGCTCCGACTCGCTCGCAATGGGCCGTATCGGCGAAGTCGTCTCACGGACATGGCGCACAGCTAACAAGATGAAGAACGAGCGTGGCCCGCTGCGCATAGAGAACGAGGTCGACTCGCTCACGAACGACAACCTGCGCATCAAGCGATACGTGTCCAAGTACACGATCAACCCTGCGATCTCGCACGGCATCGCGCACAAAATCGGCTCGATCGAGGTGGGCAAGGCGGCCGATCTCATCATCTACCACCCCGAGCACTTCGCCGTGCGTCCCGACATGGTGCTCAAGTGCGGCCAGATTGTGCTTGCTAATATTGGCGACTCCAATGCAAGCATTCCAACCGTGGAGCCCATGTACCTCCGCCGCGTGTTCGGGTACCAGCCCAAGAGCGCGGCCCAGTGCAGCATCGCGTTTGTTAGCAAGGCGAGCCTGCCCAAGGTGAATACCTACGGCCTCGATAAGCAAATTGTTGCCGTCGAAGGATGCCGCAACCTGCGCAAGTCGGACATGCGCTGGAACGACGCTCTGCCAACCATCCAGGTCGACCCGGAAACATTCATGGTAAAGGCCGATGGCGAGCATCTCACAACCGAACCGTCCGACGAGGTACCTCTGGCGCGCGCTACAGGTCTGTTCTAGGCGCCTACCTACGCTGGCTCTGCTCGCTTCGCCGGCGCGCCGCATTCTGCACACGCAGTGGCACGGCTCGCCAGTACTCGGCCTGCTCGGCGCCACGCAGCACATAGGCACCTGTGCCCAGCGCCTCGGCCAGCGCCTGCGCTGCCTCCGCTGTAGCACAGCGCACATACGCTGTCGGCTTGGAAGTTGACACGTCCACATAGTCCACAGTTCTTGTCCCCAGACTCGCGAGGCGTGCCTTGATCTGCGGTGCCGTCTCGTCCGAGCCCCGTACCAGGCACACAATCGTGTGACTGGGGTACGCAGCGCTCCTCGCCTGGTCCGCTTCGCGGGCTTGCGCTGCTGCTGCCTTGGCAGCGCCTGTGTTTTGTGCAACAAGCTCCTTGTGCCATGCCGCATACTCGCGGCGCAGCGCATCATAGCGGGCCTGCGACATGCACCGCACCGTTCCGTCCGCGCCGAGACTTGCCCAGCGCGGAACCGGCCATGGAGGGCCCGCACGGTCCCATGCAAAATGGGCAAGCAGTGCCTCCGCCGTCGCTGGGTCCACGGCGACAAGTGCATCGCGTGTCTTGACTGTGATCGGTGGCTTGCGCGGCGCCTCGTCCGCATACGGCGGAAACACCGCATAGACCACGGGGTCCAGGCTCGAATCGACAGCTCGCGCCAGTGCCTGCACGACCATGGCCACCTCCAGCGCATCGCCCACCTGTTCCAGCACATGTTCCTGCGTGAGTATGTGCGACGTACCAGAAACAGGACGACACAGGGCCCAGCCCGTACCCAAATCGCTTGCATCGTATCAGGCCCCGGCTGCAGCCAGCGAAGGGGGTACAGCCAGGGCACTGCCGCGCACAAGTCGGCAAGTGACCCGCATCCAATTGACTGCATGTGTGTATCACTAGCGATTTGTGCCAGGTGTACAGGCTCGCCACGCCGCGCGTGCAGCGCGCGGGCCAAGGGGGTATCGAAGCGGTCCATCCACCACGGCGAGAGCTCATTGAGCAGGCGCGCAGCCATGGGACGCACGTCGTCTGGTGACGATGCACGCCACTCGACGTGCGGCGCCGGCGGAGGTGCGCCGCGTGGGTGACTGCGCTTCGTGCCCGCGACGCTGCGCGGCACAAATGGCAGCATGGAAGATGGTCCGTTCGCATTGGGCCCCTTGGCTGCCATTCACCTTCATCGGCCGAGTGCGTTAGGGGTGTCCCGAACCCACGACCATCAAGTATGCGGGGAGCGTGGTTGTTGAGTGTTGTTCTGGTGCTGCTGGTTGCCATCGTCCGCGCCTCGAATGTGTTGGACCTGACTGAGACTAAGGACTACGAAAGCATCGTCGGCAAGTCGACTGGTGTGCTGGTGGAGTTCTTTGCGCCGTGGTGCGGGCACTGCAAGCGCCTGGCGCCCGAATACGAGAAGCTCGCGGACGCTTTTGCGGGCAAGAAGGACAAGGTGATTATTGCCAAAGTAGACGGCGATAAGAACCGCGATCTGGCAAACCGCATCAATCTGCAGGGCTTCCCGACGATCAAGTACTTCCCGCCCCACTCGGAGACGGGCATTGACTACGAAAACGAACGAACGGCTGAGGCGCTCGCGGCCTTTGTGACCCAGCAGGCTAGCGTGCAGGGCAACATTGAGCCGCCTGCGGAGCCGCAGGTCGTCGAGCTGAGCGCCGAGACGTTCGACGAGGTGGTCATGGACCCGAAGCTGGACGTGCTTGTCGAGTTCTACGCGCCATGGTGCGGCTTCTGCAAGCGCCTCGCGCCGATTTACGAGCAGGTTGCGCAGGTGTTTGAGCGTGACCCCGAGTGTGTCGTGGCGCGCATCGACGTGAACGACCCGGCGAACGAGAGCATCAAGAAGCGCTTCCAGGTGTCGTCGTACCCGACACTCAGCTTCTTCCCTGCTGGCTCAGATGACAAGTGGCCGCGTCCGTACCTCAAGGAGCGCACGCTCGAGGACTTTGTCGCGTTTATGAACGAAAAGTGTGGCACGTTCCGCAACTCGGACGGCACGCTTACCGCCCTGGCAGGCCGCCTACCTGCCCTGGACGGCCTGGCGTCGCGCTTCTATAGTGCTGGCGAGTCGGCGCGTGCTCTACTCCTCGAAGAGACGAACAAATACGTCGACGATATGCGTGCAAAGGTCTTGGCGCCTGCCAAGCTTTCTGCCGCCCAGTACTACACCCGCGTCATGGAACGTGTGTCGCGTGACGGCTCTGACTATGTGCAGCGCGAGAGCAAGCGTCTCTCCAAGCTGCTCAGGAAGCACGCGGACGGCATCTCGACGCTTGCCTCCGAGAAGGTCGACGAAATTACGCGCAAGAGTAACGTGCTCGCCGCCTTTCTCAACGAGAAGATTGGCCAGGCAGCCGAACGCGCCTCGAGCTCGGTCTTCGCGTCCCAGACAGCATCGGCCGAATCGGCCGCCCACGATGAGCTGTAGCCTGATATAGTGAACTCCACACCGAGCTATGGCCATGGCCGATGCCGCAGCGAAGACGCTGCACGGTGCGCATCGCGGCAAGCCTGTCGTGCTCACGATTGATGAATCTGAGTTCTGTACGCACCTCAAAGGCCAGCTTTGGCTGCAGCTGCCCGCCGAGCTCATCCTCAATGCTACAGTGCACAACAACGCGCTGACCGTGTCGATGCTGGTGCCGCCGCCCCGTTGCATGTCATACCAGCACATCATCTCGCGCGAGCAATGGGGGGGACGACACAAGCAAAAAGTCATGGAAAAACTGCGCTTCTTCTCGATCACGCTCGAGGTCACCGCGCCGGACGCCGGGGCCTTTGTGGATGCATTGCTCAAGGCCGCCTACCCACACACGACACCGCATCGCCGCGTGCTTGTCCTGTGCAATCCACAGAGCGGCCAGGGACACGGAAAGAATATACTGGATATTGTCGTGAAACCCTTTCTCCGGCATGCAGGGTGCGATTTGACCGTCATCGAGACGAATGGGCCTGCGCACGCGTACCGTGTGTGCCAGACCCTCGAGGTGACCGAATATAATGTTCTGGCATGCGTAGGCGGCGACGGCACTATGCATGAGGTCATCAATGGGCTCGCAAGCCGCAGCGACGTGGCCCAGGCTATGCAGCTGCCCCTCGCGCCCATTCCATGCGGGAGCGGTAATGGTCTCTATGTCAGCCTTCACGGGGCCGAAAACGGGTTTATGCACTACTTGGCGTGTCTGAATGTGATCAAAGGCACACCCTACGTGCATGAGCTTATGACTATTACACAGGATGTACACGATATGGACACCGACACGTGGCCGTACACGCTTCGTGGCCAGGCGGCCGATGGCCGCGAATACATCCAGTACTACTCCTTCATGTCACAGGCCATCGGCATCATGGCCGACCTTGATATTGGTACCGAGCCATGGCGGTTCATGGGCGATGTGCGCTTCGTCCTGGGCTACCTGGTGTATGCTATACGCAACAGGCCCTGCCACGCCGATGTCGATGTCTTGTTTGGCGAGCGCGGCACAGTGTCGCTCAGTGAAATGCGCAGGGGCTCAGACGCGGCCTCTCGCTCTAAGGAAGAGCAGCGCCCCATGCCTGCATCGCCTCATGCGCTGCGTTACGGCTCGGTGCTAGATCCGATCACACCAGCCACGACGCCGTACGACCCGGCCATGTCCGATTCGGCACTTGTGCGCAACGAGTGGATGCGGCTTCCCATGCCCCTGTCGTTTGTATACACGGGCAAGGTGCCGTATGTGGCTCGCACGCTCATGGCCTTCCCCTACACACATCCCCACGATGGACTCATTGATGTGGTGGCACAGGACCAACGCGTGTCGCTGTGCAGAAAAATTGCAGCCACGAACCATGGCGAAACGGGCCGCCATATCTACGACCAGGGAATGCACTACATGAAGGTGCAAGCCCTGCGCATCACGCCGCACAACAAGTCGGAACGGCACAGGTACATTAGCATTGACGGTGAAAAGGCGCCATATGCGCCATTCCAGGCGGAGCTATCGGAGCTATACATGACGCTCCTCTCCCTGGATGATAACGAATGGCGCGCCCCCAGCTTACGACCGCCTATGCTGGATGCGCCAACCACATAGTCTAGCCGCGGTTCATCGTATTGCCCTCACCACGGCGGTGCTGCTCCTTGTAGGCGTCCCAGTAGATGGCCTCTTGTCGTGCTTCCTCCAAAGCGTCCTCCGCCTCGCGCGTCCCGTCCATTTCGGCCATCGTAGTGCGCTGCTCCCGCGGTGTCGGCTCGTCGGGATTGCTACGCGGTATAATGTTGCCCCGTCGCTCTTCTTCCGCGAGATACTCGTCAATGCTCATCGTCGGCAAGCGGTGCGATGGCCGGAACACGGCAGCCTGCATCTGCGCACGCTTATCCGCTGCAGGCGTGATCACAAAGGGACGCAGTGGCTTGCCCGTCTCGCTCAGCAACGGGCCGGACGCCTTGGAGAACCAGTGCGAGTCCAGTCGCCATGCGTCATCCGCAGCATCGCTAGCGTCGGCCGCGGGCTTGGGCGATGGCACATGCTCAAGCAATTCCAGCTCTTGCAGTGCAGAGTCGAGTAGGCTTGCACAGCGCAGTGCATGTAGCACACACATCACTTGTAGGTATGCACGCAGCGTGCGCACCTGTGGCAATTCACCACTGGTGCTCGGCACGTCATCCGTATCTTCGTCAGCGGCCTCAGACCCTGGAACAACAAGCAAGTCGAAAAACACGTCCGAGGGGCCTGCCGAAGGAGCGCGCGCCCGGACTCGAAAGGCCTGACGAAACGCGTCCAGCTGCTGCTGCACGGCGCGCTCGAGCTTAAATGACTGGATTTTGACCATGCGCCTCTCTGCTGGATTGCGCACAATAGGATCAGCACCTTCAGGCTGCAAGTGGGGCAATAGTAGCGCGCGCACCACGGGCGGAAGCGCCTCGTAACGACGCATCACCGTGAAAAAGAGGCGAGCAGCGCCTACCGACGCTTGCACATGGATTTTGCGTCCACGCAAACGATCCTCGCCCTCAGGGACCACAGCAGCATTTTCCAGGTAGGCCTGCAAACTGGGAATGAGCAAGACACGCAGGGACGGCGTGCTGATCTCATTGAGGCGGTCGTTCACACTCACGATGCCAAGGGCGTCGGCCGCATGTGCCACCTGGCCCAGCAAGCCCATCGCACGCGAGCCTGTATCATTCTCCTTACCTGCCTCTGCAGCTAGGCGGAAAGCAGCGTCAAGCTCCACGGTGAGCGAGGACGCGCCCTCCTGGTCCTCCAAGCTCATCGTCACGGCGCAAAACCAAGCTTAGTCAGAACACTCGCACGGTCTATGGTGTGCGTAACGAGTAGTACACCGAGGCGAGCAGCCAGAGGCTGCCCGCGACGACAAACTCGATGCCGCTAAAGAGCAGCAAAAATACGCAGAAGGAGAAGAGTGGGTAGTGAAACATGAGGTAGCTGTGGTCAGTGTGGTATACGTACGGGAGACCCGACAGGTATGCCTGGAAGTGGAGCGACGCATGCTCCAGACGCAGGGTGGCACCGTGGCCCTGGTATCGGAGCTCGACATTGGCCCGTGTAGCTTTGTAGCCTCGGGTCCGTACAAAGTCAGGATCACCTGAACGCCTGCTTGCACTTGCGTAGGGCACAATCTCGCGCAGCAGGGGAACACGTACCACCTGAAGCGGGGCGATTGGCTCGCTAAACACGGGCTGCGTGAGGGCACGGTACAGGCGCGAGCTCCACCGCAGCAGGCTCGGTTCTGTTACCTTTAGGCCTGGGCGTAAAGACTTGTACAGAGTCTTGTCATCAGAGTTGAGAAGCTGAATATCGATCATAAAGTTGCCGGGCCAGTCCATCTCGTCCGTGGCAAAACGTAGCTCCAGCGATACGTCGTAGGGCTGGTCGATCATGAACAGGTCAACGTCTGGCTCCTGGCGCCACACGGGCAGGTCTTCGTGTCCCGGACGCAGAGGCACTGATGCATTCGCCACGTTCACACTGCGGTTAGCACATGCACATACGCATGATTGAACCAGACATCCTTGGTAAGGGCGACCTCGGGTACCCACGCATGGTAGAAGCTGAAGAACGAGAGGATAGCCAGTAGAATGCACGCAGTCTGAAGCAAAAGCAGGAGGAAGAGACGCAGAACTATGCGGTGAGATGTGCGCGAGAGGAACAGGGCGTAGAACACGGCGCAGACGTAGGTCATCGGCGTGACGACCAAGGCCTGCCAGACCGCAAACAAAACAGCATGCACCGCATCGACGATGCGGTAGATACGCGACTTGCGCTCACGAGCATACCCTCTCGACGGGCGCGCGCGCCGTGCAGGGCGGCCGTGCCGGCTTGCCACGAAGCTGCGGACTGCCATCAAAGTATCGGGGGTGCCTGAGCGCGCCCGATCAGGTAAGTCGCGGGCCTACGAGGGCCCATGACATGTTTTAACAAAAAAGATCGGGGCCCCCGCCTCTTCGTCTTCCACCAACATGGCGAATCCCAGCGGAGGCGGTGACTACAGTAGCTCTATGCGCAAGTTCAAGCTTGTCTTCCTGGGCGAGCAGTCTGTCGGTAAGACTTCGCTAATTACACGGTTCATGTACGACACGTTCGATGGGAACTACCAGGCGACCATTGGCATCGACTTTTTGTCCAAAACCATGTACCTGGACGACCGCACCGTGCGTCTGCAGCTCTGGGACACGGCTGGTCAGGAGCGCTTCCGCTCTTTGATTCCCTCGTACATTCGCGACTCGTCCGTCGCGATTGTCGTGTACGACGTGACGAACCGCGAGTCGTTCCAGTCGACGTCCAAGTGGGTCGAAGACGTGCGCGCCGAGCGCGGCAACGACGTCATTATCGCGCTCGTCGGCAACAAGACAGATCTGAGCGATAAGCGGTACGTATTGACTACTGACAGCAGCGAGGTCAGCACCGAGGAGGGCGAGGCACGTGCGAAAGAGTACAACGACATCATGTTCATGGAGACGTCGGCCAAGGCAGGCCAGAACGTGATGCCCCTCTTTAAGAAGATTGCACAGGCACTGCCCGGCATGGATGATGCGCAGACGGAGGGTGCCGCCAGCGCCGCCCATCACAGTACGTGCTCACGACTTACACAGCTATCGACGTGTCGGCCCAGCAGGCGGAGGACACCAAAACGTCGTCGTGTCAATGTTAATAGTGCAACAGTTGAGCCAGCATGGCACGAGGCAGTTGACCCACATCACGCCACGGCGCCCATCCAGCCTCGTCAGATGCCTGCGGCTGCAGATGCGGCCATCCATGGCGATACACGATGGCGACGTCATTAGGCACCCACGCCGCGTCCCAACGGTGGCGGAGCATGAGCGCCAGTGGCTCGGCCGCTACCAGCTCGCGGGCAGCGTCGAGGAACGCACATGCGCCTTGGACGAGGAGGAACGGCACGGCACAGGCCAGGTAGTACATGAACACGGTCGGAAACAAAAAGACCAGGAGCGTGAAAAGAATCGTGCCGAGAAACAGCTGGTCCACATCGTGCTCTGCCTTGTCGAGACGCCCGCCATGCAAAGGATTGCGCTTGCGGCTGCGGAACACGTCGAACAGCTCGCTGGCTGCGCGCCCAAAGAATGCATAGACGCCACGCAGGCCCAGGTACATGAACCGCATGTGCACGGTGGCGAGCACAAGCAGGTCGGCCATTGCACCGACTAGGCATGTCACGCCGAGCCAGTGCGTGACAAGTGTGAGGCCAGTGAGGAGGTGGGGTATATATGGCCGCGCAGGAACGAGCACACTGTGCGAGTACGTCTGCGCGATCCAGCCGAGCACATCGCTTAGGAAGAGTGCCAGCTCGTCGTTCAGCTTGATGCCCAGCGGCCAGTGTGCAAGCCAATCAAAGAGGCGCAGGAACGCTGCACCATCTATCCATGCGAGGCCCTGAGCCAGGGTCGCCGTCAGTGCGGGCATAGCGTGCGACATGGCACGAGCCACGAGCACACCGAGCGCCACATCGAGCACGCACACGAATGTACCAGCCCAGCACGCACGCAGCGCGATGTGCATCGGACGCACTGGCGGCGGCTTCCCGTGGCACAGGGCTTCGTGCACGGCATGCTGCGCAGCCCACAAGTCGGGCCAGGCGCCCAGCTGTGCCGCACGCTGTGCGAGCGCGCGCCACAATGCCGAGGCGGCAGCGAAGCGGCGCACACGCTGTGGTATCGGCGGCACATGTGCGCGCCATCGCAGGAGGACGCGCTGCGCGGCACGCCAGCGCAGGCGTGGCGGCGCAGTCAACGTGTAGCGAGCCACATTCATGCGAAGGAGAGCCTCGCGGAACGGCGCACCCGGGGCTCGCAGCGCAAGAAACTCGTCGCGACGTGCAGGGTCCATCGCGAGCAGGTGCTCCATCCGTGTCCACGGCATGCCTCGCGGCGCGCGCGTCTCGCGCGTACAGAGCCACTGGCCGCGCTGCACGTCCGGGGGTGTATACGAAACGACCGAGAAGGGACACGCGGCCCATGCATCGTCCAGCACGCGTATGGCTGGTGGGTCCGTGTGCATACACACATGCAGCACAGCGCTGACGCACGCAGGCGGTGAGCCATCGAGAGTGGCCGTGCCTAGGACCTGCGCCGCATAGGCCAGGGTGGGCGATGGCTTGGTGGTGGTGCCAGCGACGACGACCACGACTTCGGGGCCATCCGGATCGATGATCCAGCCGTACAGCGTGCCTGGGCGTGTCGCCGTTGTGGGCCAGTACACACGGACCCACCGCGCGGTGCGGTGCGCATTGGGCTCGGGCGTGGGCAGCCGCGCATGCCAGTGACCCTGCGGCGGCGGTGGCTGTGGTGCGCACCGCGCGAGCCACGCTGCCTCACTCACCTCGTGCAGCTGCGCAAGGCCATTGGCGGCCGTCGCGGTGAGCGCCGTGAGAGCCCCGGCGCCGACCGCAGCGGCGTTCATGCGGTGGAGGGCAAGAGTCCGGCGTGGCGGGCCGTAGCAGCCTGGGATCCAGAGAGACTACATGAGCGACAGGCTACGTGAAGCGCAGTGTCTAGGCCTTGGCCTCAGGCTCAGGCGTCTCTGCGTTCGGGTCGATGAGGCCGAGGCGGAGACCCTGCGCCTTGTCCTGGCGGACGGTCTCGCGAGCGTGCTTCGACTCCTCATGCTGGACCTCGATCATGCGGCGCTGGATGGCGTGCGCACGTTCCAGCTGCATGTGAGCGTCAGGCACGTACCTCCTTCGTGTGGTGCAGGCACTCGAGGTAATCCTCCTTCTGCGGCGTGCACTCGGACGGCTCGTCCGCGGTCAGGTAGCACTTGCGGAAGTCCTGCCAAAATTCAAAGCAGCGCGACGGGCCTGGCGTAAGTACTACAACGGACCTCCTTTGATTCCGAAACCGGACTGTCGTGTCAGCGCGAGCGTACGTACCGCCATCGTGAAGCACAGTAGACGACGGGAGCGAGCGCCGCGCGGCGACGGTCTATATCACGTGATATTGTCACATGCTACGCTACGTCGCGCCCGATGCCTGGTCGCAGCGGTGGCCAAGCTCCTGCACGGCACGGAGCGCGGCTTCGAGCGTGGCATACGACTCTGTATCCGCGCTCGTATAGGATAAAAGGTCACGTAGCAGCAGTGAATAACGTGGGATCCGCTGCGTCGGCATGATCGCCACGTCGACCGCGCTTAGCTCCTTCGGCTCCGAGCGTGCCTTGTCGCGGCGCTCCGACTCGGCCGGGTCGCCGGACGATGCATCCGCGCGGGGGGGACGGCGCGGCGGTTCCGTCACAGGCGGCGCCACAGGCACGCGGCCGAGGCGCCCTTTGGCCTTGCTCTTCGACGACTCGGCCGCGCGCAGTGAGCGCAGCGTAGCCCCCACCACGCCGTGCCAGCCGACATGCACGTCCTCCAAGCGGTCGAGCATGGAGAGGAACGAGCGCGCGACGCCCTCACTGGTAGGGCTCTCTTCGATGCTGTACACGAGCGCCCGACTCACAGAGATGAGCTTGGGGAGCATCTGGCGCAGCGTCACAAGGTGCGGCGGTGTCGTCGGCGTTGGCGTCGGCATACGCAGCGGCTGCGATGAGCTCGACGGCTGCGTCGGCATCAGTACATTCGTCGGAAGCCGCGTCGAGGATGTCGTTCCGGTCCACTTGAGCACCACAATGAGCAAGCTTTCGAGGTGCGCCGCGTAGCTGCGCTCCGTCTGTACCAGCTCGCGGATGAGGAACAAAGCCTTGACCTCCTTCTTCCAGTCGTCATCGTTCGTGAACGGCGCACTGGGTAAGTTGCCCGTCGTGTGCCCAATACCCAGCTCATTCGATATCACCTCCGACTCGTCCGACGACGCATGCGACGACGCCATGTCCATCGCCGCCGACTCGACCGACTCGGACGACTCGGACGAGTCCCCACTCTCGAGCTCCAGGAAACTCGTCGACACGTCCGGCGTCGCCGCACGCACGGTCGGCGTCACGGGACTCGACGCCACGACCGAGTCGTCGCCGCGGCTGGCCAGCGACGACGCGCGCGGCCGGCCTGGCGCGTTCGACTCGGTCGCACCGCGGTCGCTCGCAACCCGCGTCATCGGCAGCGGTGGGCGCCGCGACGGCGGCGGCGGCGGCGGCGTCCGCAAGTTGGGCATACTCGCCTTGCGCGCGGAGCGCGCGCGCTGCCGTACGGCCATCCGCTCTTTGTGCTGGAGCCGCACCTGCTCGAGTGCATGTAAAAATTCCAGGTCGTCGGCAATGCGCAGCGTCGGTTGACTCTTATTCCGTCGCGTTCGGTACATGCTCGCAGACGCCTCGCTCTTGGCCGCCTCTTTCTGCAGCGCGAGCAAATCGACCACACTCGAGGGCGACGTGAGCGACAACGCCTCGGCGCTCTCAGACCGCCGCGAGGACTGGCGCCCCTTGCCCCGGACCGCAGAGGTGTCGTCGTCGTCTGCGTCGTCGTCACACGGCGGCCCAGTATCCCGTACATTCCGGCGGATCCGCTGCGCCTGCTGCGACATAGCCGTGAGAAGACTTGACGACTTGGACGTCCGTAGCGGCGGCCGCACACGCATCACATCGTCTTCGGACGGCCGGCGCGGCAGTGGATCATCGTCCGAGGCCGCCGGCACCGGTGGCGATGGCGGCCGCGGCGCACCAGCCTCGGGCGGCGCAGCAGACCCATTCGCTTCAGGCGCCGCTGCGCCGCGGCCCTTGAGGCGCTGCATCCATGGCGGCGGTACACTCGCCGCACTGTCAGGTTCACTTTCGCTCGACGGCATCGCATGCGCAGGTGGCGCATGCACGGGCGACTCGTCATTCGGCACGGTAGCAATGCCATGCACCTCTGAGAGCATCGACACCTCGGGCAATGCTGCCTCGATGCGTTCCACCGACACCTCCGAATAGACCGACGAGGCGCTCGCCGGCGCACTGCCCAGGTCCAGATCATCGAGACCCAGGTTCTCCAAGAGACCCTGCGCGCCACTCTGGCTCGCTGGAACGGGCGGCAGTGGGTCGTTGGACCAGGCGTCCCAGGACGGCGACGCAGCGCGCGGCCCGTCGGGCAGGGGCGTATGCATGTCGAGCGGCTGCGCCAGCTCGATCGGCGGCATCGGCAGCGTCTGCGCCTCGTCGTCCGGCAGGAGCGCAAGCGCCCCGATACTCTCCTCACCCGCCTGCGTCAGCGAGAACAGCGGGTCATGGGTGGACCAGGCACGGCCACCGCTCTCGCTGTGGGACAGCGGCGGCGCTCGCTCCGGCGTCGCAAAGCTGCGATCGATGGTGTCGGTCGCCGTCGCTAGCGATGCCAGCGACGTATGTGTGTCACCCGAGGTCGTAGAGCGCATCGACCGCTTGGCGGGGCTCTCGACACTCGGCGGCGACGGCCGCGGAGGCAGCGGCGGCATGGGTCGCGCCTCGGTATCCACATCCAAGACGCCGGGCGGCGGCGGCGCAGGCTCACTGCGCGGCGCGTCCGCAAGGGGCGGCAGCGGCGGTAGCGGTGCACTCGTCTCGAGCGCACCAGGCGCCGGGAGCGTCACGGGGATGACCAAGGGCGGCGGCACGGGCGGCGGTCCGGCCTCGCGGGCACCGGCAGGCGCGGATACAGCATCGGGCAAAGTGCTTGGTGGCGCAGCGGTTGGCGACACGGCCGGCGGCGGCGTCGGGACCGAGCCCATGCGGGGCGACAGGGGTGGAGCCTCGATGGGCCCTGCGTCTGCGGCCGGTACAGCGAGTGTATCGCATTCCTGTTTCTTCTTCTTCGACTTGCCCTTGTTCTCTTTCGAAAACTGCCGCAAATGAAGGAGGCGGTGCATATGGTCAATGCTCTTGGCTCGTGCACGTAGGAAAAGTGCACGCTTGTCGTTCGGAAGCTCGGGCGGCGGCGGCGGCGGCGGCGGCGGCGGCGCAGGCGGCTCGGCTACCTGCTTAAACAGGGGCTCGGGTATCTCTTGCAAAGGGGAGGTGTGCATGGAGCGCTGCTGGGAGTTTTTGCGGGAAAGCGGGCCAGTCGATGCGCCGCTCGACGCGCGCGAGTGACGCGATGCATTGCTGTCGTTCCGGGTCAGCAAAATGTCGGGTGTGTCGGGCGCCGCGTCGGAGCTTTGCGACGAGCCGCGCCAGCCGGGCTTGTGGTCGTCTGGCGCGCCTGACTCGTGCTCGTCATCGGGCATCGTCCGGCGGAAGCCAGGAAACATGGATCGCGCATGCCGCATCGCAAGGCGCAGCGCGGACGACGACAGCTCGCCGGGGTCGGGCGAGCCGTCGGTGCTATTGCGCGGAGCACCCCGGACGGGCGTCATAAATGGCGCACTGCTACACGCGGGGCTGCTGCCAGCGCTCGTAGACAGAGAACTGGACGACGAGATGGCCTCGCTCGATGGTGCGGTCGGCACGCCGGCGCCCGCCTCGGCGGCGCGGGCGCCGCTGGTGCCGTCCCCGGACACGGACGGCGGGACGCTCGCCAGCGCCGGAGACTCACTGTAATAGGGCGATTTCAACGCGAAGTCGCACAGCGGGCGCTAGCGTCCGGTCGTGCCCAAACGCCGCGCGGGAGAGTGGCGGAAAGCCCGATCTTCGTGGCGGCCGTTCGGGTGGCGCGCCGCGCTTTCTCCGCTTCTCACGTGCCACGGCCCCGCGGCATTGACCACGACCTCCATCATGTGGGTGACTGGGGCAGGGCGCGCCGCGCTGCGGTGTGTGCCTGCGGCGTACGGAGCACGAATTAACACACTCAGGGCTTACCAGACGATCTCGACCCCCAACGCACCTAGCGCTATTGGCCCCTACTCGCAGGCGGTCGTGTACAACGGCACGGCGTACGTGTCGGGGTGCATCCCGTTCGACCCGAAGACCATGCAATGCGTTGAGGGCGGCATCGAGGCGCAGGCAGAGCGTGCGATCGAGAACCTGCTGAACGTCGTTGCGGCTGCGGGCTCGGATAAGAGCCACATCCTCAAGACGACCGTGTTCATGAAGGACATGAACGACTTTGCCAAGGTCAACGTACGTATCTCATGCTGACCCAGGCCATCTACGAGAAGGTACGGTATGCTGCTAACCCAGGCATTTGCGCCCCACAAGCCCGCCCGCTCGGCTGTCGAGGTCGCGCGCCTCCCCCGCGACGTGCTCGTGGAGCTCGAGTGCATTGCCGCAGTGCCCCAGGCGTGACTCGCGCGTGCGACCCTGTAGCTACGTGAGGCGGATCACGATAAATAGGATCACCCAGCACACCACTACACTGGCGATGCTGCCCAATGTGAACCAGCTCATGCGTCTCGCCTTGCGCGTGAACGCGCCCAGCTGCCCTCGCGTGCGTGTCATTAGGTCGAGGTTCTGCTCGAGGCCGGTGCCGGCCTGCTCGACCAGCTGGCGGTCGCGCTCTAGCACATCGGCAAACGCTGCCGAGTTTTGCCGCAATGCGCCGGCCATGCGCAGGAGCTCGGCGGAGAGCGCCTCTTGCAGGGAACGGTCGCTTGTGAGTGCCGACGGCCGCGCGTCGGCCGCAGCGTCGGTCGGCGCATCGTTGGTCGGCGCATCGTTGGTCGGTGCCTCGTTGGTCGGTGCCTCGTTGGTCGGTGCCTCGTTGGTCGGTGCCTCGTCGGTCGGCGGCCGCCGATGCCGCAGGGCCGGTGCCTCGGGCTCGGTCGGAGGCGACTGTTTGGAGAGCGGAGTGCGGCTGGGTGCCGGCGCCGGCACGAGCCCGGCATATAAATAGTCGTCCCAGTAGGTGTCTGCGTCGGAGAGCGTCGAATGAAGCGGGTGCTCGGTGGGCCGCAGTGCTTCGGCGGCATCATACACCGCGGCGATGCGCGCATCGAGGTGCGCTGGCGCTTGCACGGCCGCTGCCATGCGCTGCGCAAAGTGCGCGCCTGCCAGCAGCTCGCACACGCGCGCCTCGTCCCCGCACGGCGCCGCGGAGCGGGTGCGCGCGGCGCGCGCCTGCTCGTCGTGCACGCGGTGCTCCAGCGCCGCGACGTACTGTGCGAGGTTGTGCGGGAGGTGCTCCGCCTTGACCCCGAGCGGCTCGTCGCGCCCGCGGTAGAACGCGCTGGACGCTATCGCGGCCATGGCGAGGACGTGCTGAGGTAAGCGGCGATCACGCGGCGGGCGGCGCGGCGGTTCTTCGTTGTATGCCATTGGGCTCTCGACCCTTGCTACGTGGAGTGAGTCGAGCCGTGAGAAGCATGTCGCACAAATCCGAGGCAGTGACTGCGTGTCGTGCGCAGATGGAGGCGCAGCTGGACAAGGTGCGCGCGCTGAACACAGCGCAGGCGCCGGTCGACCAAGTGGCGCCGGCGCTGAACGAGCTGCAGCAGCTGGGGCAGCGCCTGAGCGAGCTAAGCCTGGGGGGCAAGAAGGGCAAACTCACCCTCAAGACGCCCAAGGGCACGCGCGACTGGGAGCCCCTGTCGATGGCGCTGCGCAAGCACGTGTTCTCGACGATCGAGCGTGTGTTCACGACGCACGGTGCCGTGACGATCGACACGCCTGTGTTTGAGCTGAAGGAGATCCTCGCGGGCAAGTACGGCGAGGATAGCAAGCTTATCTACGACCTGCAGGACCAGGGCGGCGAGCTGTGCAGTCTTCGGTACGACCTGACCGTGCCGTTCGCGCGCTTCGTCGCGATGAACCCGACCGAGTACGGCAACATCAAGCGCTACCACATCGCCAAGGTGTACCGACGCGACCAGCCGGCAATGACCAAGGGCCGCTTCCGCGAGTTCTACCAGTGCGACTTTGACATTGCCGGCACGTACGACGCGATGGTCCCCGATGCCGAGTGCCTCTGTGTGCTTGTGGAAACGCTCGACGCACTCGAGATCGAGGGCTTCACCATCAAGGTAAACCACCGCAAGCTGCTCGACGCCATCTTCGCCATATGTGGCGTGCCGGATGAGAAGATCCGCACCATCTCGAGTGCGGTCGACAAGCTGGACAAGTCACCGTGGGCGGACGTGAAGCACGAGATGGTTGTCGAGAAGGGCCTCGACGAGGCGGCGGCCGACCGCATCGGCACGTACGTGCAGCGCCGCGGCGGCCGCGAGCTGCTCGCCGAGCTCAAGGCGGATACCGCGCTCACACAGAACGCGCGCGCCGTGGAAGGCCTCGAAGACATGGAGCTCCTGTTCCAGTACCTCGAAGTGTACGGCGTGCTCGACCGCATCTCGTTCGACCTGAGCCTCGCGCGCGGCCTCGACTACTATACGGGCGTGATCTACGAGGCCGTGACGGCGGCCTCGGCGCCGCCCAAGCCCGTCGACGGCGCCCCGAAAAAGAAGCTCGCCGAGGGCGAAATCGACGAAAGCACAGTCGGTGTCGGTTCGATCGCAGCGGGCGGTCGCTACGACCACCTTGTCGGCATGTTCAGCGGCTCCAAGCGCCCCGACGCCGTGCCCTGTGTCGGCGTGTCGATCGGCGTGGAGCGCGTCTTCTCCATCCTCATGCAGCGTATCCGCGACGCCCAGGCGCGCGGGGAGCGCACGACCGTACGTCAAAAGGAGGTGGACGTCTACGTGATGAGCATGGGCGATGGACTCCTGCTGGAGCGCATGCAGGTGTGCAAGCAGCTGTGGGACGCCGGTATCAAGGCCGAGTTTCTGTACAAGAAGAAGCCCAAGCTGCAGGCGCAGTTTGCCGTCGTGGACAAGGAGCAGATCCCGCTCGCAGTGCTGCTCGCCCCCGGCGAGTGGGCACAGGGCACCGTGCGTGTCAAGGAGCAGCTCGGCAAAGACGAGGCGGGTGACAACAAGGGCACCGAAGTGCCGCTCGCTGAGCTGGCCAACTTTGTGCGCGCCAAGCTCGCGCAGGCTAATTGAGGAACCCCTTGAGTGCGCCGCCCACGTTTGCCACGTCAATCAGGAAGCTGTCGTGCCCGTGCGGCGCATCAATCTCATAGTACATCACATTCGGGTTGCCATTCATGCGCAGACACTCGGCCATCTCGCGCTGCTGCTCGACCGGGAAAAGAATGTCACTCTGCACGCCGAGAATGAGCACAGGCACCGCATGCAGGCGGCTCAGACCCCGCATCAGCGACGGCACATAAGCATGCGCGCCGGGATGCGAGATTGTCGTGATGTGCGGCCGCGACAGCTTGCGGGGACGGTTGTGCGTCGGCTCGATCGGCAAGTTTCCATCGTCACCATGCGCCTGCATCCGCGTCTCGGCGAGCTCGGCGAGCGCCTCGTCGGTCATATCAAAGAGGTCCATCGACTTGGAGATATAGATCAGCGAGTTGGCATCGTACTTGAGGCAGAACTGCTCACCCTGGTGGTCCAGGTAGGTCTCCACGAGAAAGTCAGGGCACAGCGCGGGTGCGCGCTGCGACGGCGACACGCCATCCCGCAGCAGATGGCGCCGCTGGCGGCCAAACCGCTGCTCCCACTCAGGGCCAGAGCGGTAGGTGATCGTTGCGATCTGCCGCGCGAGTTTCATGCCCTTGTGGGGCGGTACTTGGTCTGGGCCATAGTAAAATCCTCGGTTCCAGTTGTCGTCGACCATGAGCACGCTGCGCTGCGCAAAGCGCAGCGCAATGCCGGACGGCGAGCTGCGCGCACACCCGCTAATGCTCACGACGCGCGCCACACGCTCAGGGAAGAGATGGGCAGCAGCAATGCTCTGCATGCCACCCATGCTTGAGCCGACGCTCGCGTACAGCCGCTCAATGCCCAGGTGGTCGAGCAGTAGGAATTGGGCGCGGATCATGTCGAAAATACTGAGGATGGGGAATCGCGTTGCATATGGCGCACCCGTCGGATCGCGCGGATGCGGACTCGACGGCCCAGTGCTGCCATAGCACGATCCCAGTACATTCGTGCAAATCACAAAGAACTTGGACGTGTCGAGGGCCTTGCCAGGGCCAATAAAGTCCTCCCACCAGCCCCTTGCTGTGTTCTCCGGCGTGCTTGCCGCATGCGAGCTCGCAGAAAGCCCCGTATGCAGCAGGATCACATTATCGCGGGCCGCATTCAGCTCGCCCCACGTCTCGTAGGCGATCTGGAAACCCGGAAGCACGCTGCCATAGTCGAGGCGCAGGTCTTGGTCGTAGCGAAAGACCTTGTATCCCGACACCACCTTGGTGTACGATGGCTCCGGCCCCAGCATTTCGAGCTCATCCTCGTCCGTCGCCTCGGCCCGTGCGTTGCCGGCCATCACACGCCGTTCCCGCAGCTCGTGTTGGTCCACACAGGGCATTGGCATCGCATCGTTCCAGCCCGGCGGGCCGCTGGAGGCATGCCGCAGTAGAGGGCGCACAGAAAGACGCACTAGGGGCGCCCGCAACAGAGGTCGCACCACCGTCCTGGCCCACATGACAAGAGCGCAGTGCGAGGAAGACGGCGATGGCCGTGGCCTACGAGCTTCTCCACCTGCGGCCCTCGCGTCATACCCCGAATAACGTCATGCCACGTGATAGGGCTTCCTGAACGACCGTGCGCACCCATCACGAAGACACCATGGTGCAGTACGTGGCGCTGGAAGACGCTGACACGCAGCGCTGACGCCGCGGCAATCCTATCGGACATTCAGACCAAGCCGCAGTTCTACGAGTATGTCGGGATGCAGGTCTCCGGCCTGCTCGATGGACAGCGCAGCTGGGTCACAAACCTGGCCAACGTGAGTGCCGTCCTGTACCACTCGATGAACCGCTTCCATGCGTGGAAAGACTTGCACGTCAACTGGGCTGGTTTTTACGTGCTGTCTCCGCTCTTCCCTGGCACCCTGACGCCGACCAAACAGCCGACGCTCCTCCTGGGGCCATTCTGCGGGCTCCCGGCATGCCAAGCCATCCCCTCCGTGCCGGGTCGGGGCGTGTGTGCGGACGGCAGTGCGCAGCTCCCGCCCAGGGCCATATGCGTGCCCCACACTGATGCATATCGTGCGTAGACGATGCGCAATACTGACAAGCTAGCGGGCCACATTGCATGCGACTCGCTCTCGCAGTCGGAGATTGTCGTGCCGATTGTGGTGCCGCGCACCTCGCTCTCTGATGCGGCACAGGCCGCCCTCCGGGGCGACGGCCCAGAGGAGCTCGTGCGCGCTTGGAGTGGGCGTGGCGACGGCGACGACGTAATCATCGGCGTTCTCGACATTGACTGCGAGGCGCAGAACGGCTTTGACCACGAGGATGTGGCTGCCCTCGAAGCGCTGGTTCGGACGGTGAGTCAGGCATGTGACTGGTGTGTGTAGGGCTCGATCGACTATGGAGTCATGGCCACTTCTTTGGCTGGCAGTGCAAGACCTGGCGGGTGGCGCAGCACCCCGTCGGTGTCTCGGGCGCCTGGTCCGTAGGCACGCAGACTCAGCCCAGTGGAGGTTTGGACCGTTGCGCCAATCACATGACAAAATGCAAGTCCGCAAGCCCCGCGACGCGCTGCGGTCGAAAAAATAAGAATATTCTTAGCAAAGAAATGCAGTTTCTGACCGATGCCCTGATGTCTTAGTTGTAGCAAGATAGGCCTGCAGGAATCGTGAGGTGGCGGCAAAGAATTTTTTTGTGTGAAAGTCACACAAGTCAGATTGTCCGCCGGATAGCTACGTACTTTAGCTATCCACGTTGTGAATCCTACAAGCGCTTCACTTACGGCGCTGCATCTTGGTATTCCGCTCACTACCTCGACTGATTGATATTCAGAAATCTTTTTCGAGTATCGCTCAGCTGAAGGCGACTGCTCTGACCTACCTATGAGTTCTTATTCAGCTAGTCCTTTGCGTGCCAACCCCAGCGGTGCCACAGCGGTAGGTCCTGCTAACGGTCCACTCACGCCACAGACTTGTACCTATGCCCACCATGGATCGTCCATGGACATGCGAAGGCCGCGTGGTGCGATGATGTCGAACCCGTCGGACTCGGGCCGACTCGTGTTGAATGACCCTCGCCGTAGTGGGGAGGGGCGCCCCATCCAGCTGGGCGCCCATGCACGCTCAGGGAATGGTGCCTTCTCGACGTCATTTGGCGCGGCAGGTGAGGCGCTGTCGATGAGGGCGGCGTCAGACGCCGTTATGAAAACGCGCCGGAGTCCCGACGCACCGATGAGCTACACCATGCCGACAGGATCGACTGGCTCAATGGAAGCTGCCGCAAGAGATTTTGGTGTGGGGCAGAACCACGCAAGAAATGGCTCCGAGGACTCGATCCCGCCGATGCTGCATCCGTCGGGCTCGCCATCGTCGACGGCGACCGACGATGCGGACATGAAGGAGGCAGCAGGCTCGCATGGCCAGCACCAGACCATCCACAAGTGTGAGAGCTGCGCCAAGGTCTACCGCCATCCCAGCTGCCTCATCAAGCACCGCTGGGAGCATACCATGTACTGGAAGGAGGCCTCCAAGTTTCTGATGAGCAAACATCAGCAGGTGCAGCTTTTGGAGGCGGCAGCCATCCTGGTCGGTATGGACTCGAACGCGCGGTCTCTGCCCGAGGAGAAGGCGCTGTGGCCGGCCGCCGTGAGCCCGCCGTCGTCGGGCTTGCTGGGTTGTGAGCACGTTAACTTTGATACACTTATGGCCAATAAGTCGCGCAATTCATCTATGAGCCACGACGCGGCGCGTATACCGTATGGAACATCGACGCCCTCAGCGCAGGCGCTCCCTGATATGCATCTCCGCACCCCCAAGATGGAGCATATATCCAGCTCTCCCCATATGCGACCCCACTACTCACATCATGAGGCACAAGATACATCTGAAGATCAAGAAGAAACCAGCGAGCTGGACATTGCTGCCCGGGAAGATGGCTACGGACTCCACTCTGGAGGCGATGTGATGGCGGATATGGACATGGACGCCGATGAGTAAGGGGTTTCGCGCTAGCTATGGGTAGCTAGCTGCAAGATGAAAAATGCCTTCCAACAAGGCAAGTACGGCTAGGGTGCCGTGAACCAGGTCATAGTGCTACTCATGTACAAAGTGATACGTTTTTCCATGCAATGTGCTGAAGCACCCCACAAAATTGCTCGGCCGGTGTACCCCACGAATGTTACACCTCCACACGCGGTAGCCAAGACATCGACGTTGCCATCATGGCCCGCGACCGGAGGGAGCAGGTCCCTGAGGGCTACCTGGGCAACCTAACGCTAGAGCAATCTCAGGCACTCAAGAGTGCATGGAAACTGCTGGGAGATGTATTTCAGCGGAACTGCGAGCGCTCCAACGAGCTCGAGAGAATGGGCGGCCCCCACGCTGCGGAGGCTGGCCAGGAATGCGCGGCGAAAACAGGCAGCAAGGAGGAGGGCAAGTCACAAGACGTGAAAGCAATTGATGCAGCGGTGGCAAAATATGGCGGCAAGTACCTGCGCCAGAGTTTCTGGGACACGGTGAAGATGGATGCGCCGGATCAATTGGTGCTCCGTTTTCTGCGCGCGCGCAAGTTTGACGTGGGCCGCTCTGTGGCGATGCTAATCGGCGCGATCCAATTCCACTTGGACATGCAGACGGAGAAAATCCTGTTCAAGGGTGAGGAGGGCCTGATGGATGTGCCAGGTTTCCTGAACCAGTTCCGCCGCGGCATCTCGTACATCGAGGGCAATACAGATACGCATGAGCTTCCGATTTACTTCATTCATGTGGCGCGCCACCTGACGAATGCGCAAAAGCCCGAAACGCTACAGCAGTTTGTCGTCCTGGCCATGGAGAATGTGCGCCTTCTCTGTACGCCGCCCATCGAGAAGTGCGTCATTGTGTTTGACATGGCCGGCTTTGGCCTGAAAAATATGGACTGGAACTGCGTCACGTTCATCCTCAAGTGTCTCGAGGCGTTTTACCCAGAATCGCTCCAGCGGATTTACATCCACGGCGCGCCGTGGATCTTCAAGGGCATCTGGTCCGCGCTGCAGCCGCTCATGGACCCCGAAGTGCAGGCCAAGATCCGATTCAGCAGCAAGGCGCAGGAGCTGGAGGAGTACGTGCCTCGGTCGCGTTTCCGCAAGGGTATGGGCGGCACACTCGATTGGGATTGGTCGTACCCGGAGCCCCAGCCGGGTGAGAATGTGTTGCAGGAAGACACAGAGACGCGCGTGCAGATCCAGCGCGAATACCGCGCACTGTGTGAGCAGATGGAGGACGCGACACGTGCATGGATTGAGGGCGACGAGACCATGGAGTACCGCCGCGAGGTCCTGACGCGCCAGCTGCGGCTCAAGTACTACCAGATGGCACCGTTCGTCCGCGCCGTGACGGTGTACTCGCGCACCAAGGTGCTCCGCAACGACTTTACCGTCCAGTGGACCTATCCACAGCTGGATGGCACCGTGCAGTCCCAGACGGTGAATGAGCGGCACAATGTGCCTGCACTGCTGCAATGGCTCCGTGAGCATGATGAAGACACTCTCGAGAACTCGGTCGGTGGCCAAAAAAGTCCTTGCATGGTCGCAGGCACCTCGTTCGCACCCAGCGAGGCACGGACGCGGTCGGTGCCCCTGGGCGCGGCGAGCAAGGCCCCAGTGCCTCGGAAGCCCCGGCGCAAGTCCGTGCCGCGACTCGACGAAAACATGCTGCTGGCCGGCGACAAGCGCGCCTCTGACTCTGCGTCGTCGATGCCGCGGACAGGCAATGCTGTGGCGACCGAGCCGCCGACGGGCAGTGCGACGGCAACCGAGCCCCCGCAGACGGGCAGTATTGTGGAGACCGAGCCCTCGAAGACCGGCAGTATTGTGGAGGCCGAGCCCTCGAAGACGGGACGTGCGGTGGCGGCCGAGCCGTCGCGGACGGGCAGCGCGATGGCGGCCGAGTGCGATGCGCCGCTGGCCGGTGCCGGCGACCTGGATGGTTTTGCTTCAGCGGAAGAGTTTGCGAGTGATGACGACGTGCAAGTTGAGGAGGAGCGCTATGCGGCGCCGGCCGAGTGGGCGGACAACTTTGACCTGGACGACGACGAGCGCTCTCTGCTTGCCGAGGATGGCGAGCTGCCGATGGTCCCTGAGACAATCGTGACGCCGCACTACATCCAGGCCAAGGTCGTGCCGCGCGACTACGAGCTGAGCGAGAGTGCGCTGCGCGAGGACTTGGAGACGGTGCATGAGGCGATGCAGTTGTTCCTCAATTCGCAGATGCGGGAGGCTGAAGCGCTGTGTCGCGAGGGCGCCGGGACGCGCCTGTACTGTGCAGCGGGTATGTCGATGATCAATGTGGTCAAGAGCCTCATGACGTTTGAGCCCGAAGACATGCAGGTCGCAATGGAGTGCTGCCAGTACACGAAACGGATCGCAGGGTGTCTGCGGAAGAAGAAGAGCCGTCTGTCGACGCTGCTGCCGCAGCCGAAGAGCACGATCCGCGAGTATTCGCTCGTGCAGCAGCACGCCGAACTCGTGTATGCCGAGTCGATTCTGCTCAAGTCGATCCTTGGCATCCTGTACGCGGGCGACACGATCGGGCTCGTGCGCGAGGCGATGAATCTGCGCACGGCGTATGTGGTCCTGGGCGAGCTTCTGCGCATGCTCGAGGCGGCGGACGAGGCGGTCGAGCTGGCGAACCGCGACGGGCGGCCGTCGGCCAAGGCGGTCGACCAGGATCTGCGCTCGGGCGTGTACTTTGGCATGGGGTGCTGCATGCTTGTCCTCTCGCTGCTCGAGCCGCGCATGCTGCGGTTCATGGAGGGCGTCGGGTTCGCGGCCGACCGGCGGCAGGCACTGCGCCTGTTTGAGCGGGCAGGCGGCTGGACGCGCGACAAGGTTGAGCCGCGCATCGGGGCGTTGCAGGAAGGAGCGCGGCGCCCGCTGTGTGACCTGGCGATCCTGCTGTACCACCTGGTGATCCCAACGAGTGTGCCGCTGCCGGACATCGACCTTACGCTGGCGGACCGCGTGTTGTCATGGAACCTGCACCGCTTCCCCCAGGGCACCTTTTACCTGTTCTTCTCGTCGCTGCTGTATGGGTCTCAGGCGCTGCCCGAGAAGGCCATCGAGTGCTTCCGCACGGCGATCGACTCGCAGCGCGAATACAAGCAGCTGCATCACCTGTGCTTCTGGCGGCTCTCGCTCACGTACCTCGGCATGGGCGAGTACGACCGGGCGCTCGCATGCTACGACGTGCTCGTGCGCGAGTCCAACTGGTCCAAGGCCATCTGCCAGTACGCCAAGGCGGCGCTCCTGTACGAGGCGAGCCCGCTGCGCCGCTCGCAGGCCGCGATGGCGATGAAGCAGGTGCCGGCGCTCGCAAAGAAGATGGCCGGGCGCCACGTGCCGTTCGAGCGCTTTGTGATGTGCAAGGCGGCCAAGTTTGAGCGGCAGTCGATGCTCGGACTGCCTGCGCTCGAGTTTGTGTACATGTGGAACGGCTTTGCGCAGACGCCCGTCACGACGCTGGTCACGCAGCACCTGACGCACATTGACCGCGTGATCGATGAGCTGCTCGCATACGAGTCGCCGAGCGCCTTTGCCGGCGGCGCGGGCGACTACTATGCGCTGTACTCACTTGCGTACTTTTTGCGGGGCGTTGCACTGCGCTACGTCGCGTTCCCCGAGCGGCACACGGTCGTGCGCCTCCCGGTGGGCCAGCAGCTCGACATGGCCGAGGTCGCCAACGATGCGCGACAGTCGCTGCTCAAGGCGCGCGAGCACGGTTCGTACCTCGATGCGGTCGACCGCTACCTCGTGTACTTTGCGCACTACGAGCTCGGTGCACTGTATCTTGCGCAGGGTGACCTCGACAGGGCGCGCCGCGAGCTCGAGCTCGTCGAGTCGCGCCGACCGCTCGTGCCGCAGGAAAGCAGCCGGCTCAAGAGCCCAAGGGCCGCGTACCCGATGAGCCACTTGTGCCAGATGCGCGCGCATCTCCTGCTCGAGAGCATGCAGCCCGCCGAGGCGCGGAGCAGGATGAACCGCTCGTTTTCGCGCCGCCTGCGCTCGTTCAGCGCTGAGGCGCCAGCGAACGCGCAGCGGTCCACGGCCGCCGCCGTCGCTGCGCACGCGGCGCCTACGCAGCACTACAACGACATCCCCGAGCGGCTCGTGCGTGCAAGCAGCACGCGGCGCGACCCCGGGCGCCGCGCGCGCACAAGCCGGCTGCTCCTATAGACTACTTTCCGCGGTGCAGCGCAAACGTCTCCTTGATACCCTTGCCGGCACGCAGATCGGCCATGCACAGGCCGTCGACGCGGCGGCCCTCGGTAGCGAGCTCGACGACCTGCGCAGCGAGGTCAGCCGGCACACTCACGACGCCGTCCGCATCGGCGAGCAGCACGTCGCCAGGGTGCACTGTGGCCGCGGGAAAGAGCGGCGCGCCGTCCGCGCCACGCGGCACCGTCGGATCGACAATCTCGAGCGGGACCTGCAGCTCGCTCGGGCGCGTGAACGGCGACTGGCCGAGGATCGAGTGGCCGCGGGCAAACACGGGGAACTCACTCTCACGGTGCTCGCCCAGGTCGCGGCAGCGGCCATCAATCACGACGCCCTGCACGCCGAGGCTCTGGGCGCGCGCCGTCATCAGCCCGCCCCAAACGGCCGAGCGCGTGTGCGGCGGGGCCGACACAAGCATCACCGATCCGGGCACGGCCGCATCGACAAAGTGCTGCGCGGGCTTCGGTGCAGCCGTGTCGCTCTGCAGCACCATCTTGACCGTAAAGGCGGGGCCGCAAATCGACGTCGTGCCGCGGATATGCTCGGGCGAGTACATCTCGATGCCGGGCAAGTAACCGCCATTCGGGAGCTTGAGCTTGATGAGCGCATTGGCCACCTGCGTAAGTGCATGCACGTACCTCGCACGACGAAAACGCCGCGAGCCGGGAAAGTAGTGTGGGGCTGACCGACATGGGAGACGCAGCGCTGTGGCGCAGGGCCCCTCCACTTGGCCGGTGGCGGCCCAGCCACTACCATGTCGCTGGTATGTCGGCGCGCTGACGCAGTTTGGACAAGTGGACGGCCTCGCGGGACTGGGGCGCCCGGCGCGCTGGGGCAGTCTGGGCGATATGTTCGGCGGCTTTGACCGCCGCTTCCCTGCGCCGCCCGAGTCGTACGAAAACTACTTCAAGGCGTACCATATGAGCCGCTTTGGCGGGCGCGAGCGCAAGGACGTGAGCTACGGTGGGAAGGGTGCGTTTTCATCACTGACGCAGTGATTATGCCGCCATCGGCCCTCGCGACGATCAGTATGTGGCGCCGCTAACCGCAGCCGACCTGGAGCTAGAGTCGCCGTGGACGTTTGTGCTCCGTGGCGTAGGCCACGCACGCACGCAGCGCACGCACGCGGGCGTCGTGGAATTCATCGCTGACGAGGGCAAGGTGTACCTGCCGTCCTGGGTATGTGCGCGCCTCTTACCCAGATGATGCGTATGCTCGAGCTGCAGGACGGCGACCCGATCCACATACAGGGCACGCGCCTGCCCAAGGGCAAGTTTGTCAAGCTGCAGCCGCAGACGGTCGACTTCCTCGAGATCAGTGACCCCAAGGCCGTGTACGTATGGCACGCTCACACAGGCTCGAGCAGGCGCTGCGCAACTATCCGACGCTCACGCGCGGCGACATTATCGAGATCTCGTACAACTGCCTCACGTTCGAGATCCTGATCATGGAAGTGCATCCAGACGCGGAGGGTATCTCGATCATCGAGACCGACCTCGAGGTCGACTTTGCGCCGCCCAAGGGGTACGTGGAGCCGGCCCCGCGCGCAGCTGCGGCGCCGTCGACCATGGCGTCGAAGCTGCACATTGACCAGGCCAAGTACGACGTTGTCCGGCCGGCGCCCGGTGGCGGCGCGCAGCCCATGCCGAGCAACGCCGCGGCGAGCGCGTTCCGTGGCTTGGGCCAAACGCTGAGCGGGAAGAAGACCAAGGGCAAGAAGGACAAGCCGATCACGCCGCGCGATCCACAGAGCCTCGTGCGCAGCACCGAGTACGTGCGACGACTCACACAGCCGCCCTGCGATTGTGACCAACGATACACTACGGGAGGACAAGCATGTGCCGGCCGCGCTCCACCTGCCCTTTGGCCAGCTGTTCTTTGGCTACGACGTCGAGCGTCTGCCCGTCCCCGTGTCGCAGGCGGACAGCGCGCCGGAAGAGGTGCCGGCCCAGGACACGGCGTTCCAGGGCCAGGGCCGCACGCTCTGGTCGCGCCCGTCGCCCGAGGTCATTGACATCGACTCGGACTAATAATTGCAGACATACCCACCGTAGAAAAAGGGCTCGCGCCGCGGCGGTCCACGACGCGACGAACATGTCGGCACCGGTTGCATCCACGCAGCCCAGCACGAACTACCGTGCATTCAAGAATGCAGACAAGCCGGAGGAGGTGCGGCGCTCGAATCTGAGCGCGGCCAAGGCAGTCAGCGATGCGGTGCGCACGTCGCTCGGCCCGAAGGGCATGGACAAGATGGTGCGTGGCTGCTACTTACGCAGATTCAAACGTCGTCAGGGGAGGTGGTGATCACGAACGACGGCGCGACCATCCTGAAGCATATGGCCGTCGTGCACCCCGCGGCGCGCATGGTACGTACGCACCGCTCACACAGCTCGTCGACCTCTCGCAGGCGCAGGACGTCGAGGCGGGCGACGGCACTACCTCGGTCGTCGTCATCGCCGGCAGCCTACTCGGGGCTGCCGAGAAGCTGCTCGCCAAGGGCATCCACCCTACCGTGATCGCCGAGTCGTTCCAGCGCGCGGCGGCGAAGGCCGTCGAATTCCTCGGCGAGATCTCGACGCCCGTCGACCTCACCGACCGCGACAGCCTGCTACGTGCAGCGACCACGTCGCTCAGCTCCAAGGTCGTGTCGCAATACTCGTCCGTGCTCGCGCCGATCGCCGTTGATAGCGTGCTGCGCCTCGTGGACCCTGCTAACAGCGAGAGCGAGACGGTCGACCTTCGTGACATCCGCATCGTGAAGAAGGTGGGCGGCACCATTGACGACACAGAGCTCGTCGACGGCCTCGTGCTTGAGCAGAACGTCGTCACATCGAGCGGTGGCCCGTCGCGCGTGGAGAAGGCCAAGATTGCCGTGTGTCAGTTCCAGCTGAGCAGCCCCAAGCCGGACATGGACAACCAGATTGTGGTGAACGACTATCGCCAGATGGACAAGATCCTGAAGGAGGAGCGGCAGTACCTGCTGAATATGTGCAAGAAGATCAAAAAGACGGGCTGCAACGTGCTTCTGCTGCAAAAGAGCATCCTGCGCGACGCCGTCAATGAGTTGGCCCTGCATTTCCTCGCCAAACTCAAAATCATGGTCGTCAAGGACATTGAGCGCGACGAGATCGAGTTCCTCTGCAAGTCGCTCGGCACGAGCCCGATTGCGGACATTGAGGCATTTACCGAGGACAAGCTCGCCAGTGCCGAGCTCGTCGACGAGGTCCAGCACAGCGGCGCACGCGTCGTCAAAGTGTCCAAGATCAAGAACCCCGGCAAGACGGTGAGCGTGCTGTGCACAGGCTCCAACTCGCTGGTTCTCGAGGAAAGCGAGCGCAGCTTGCACGACGCCCTCTGTGTCGTTCGCTGCCTGGTGAAAAAGCGTGCACTGATCGCCGGTGGCGGGGCCCCCGAGGTGCACATGTCCCGCAAGCTCGCGCAGTGTGCGCAGACGCTGCCGACCATGGAGGCGTATAGCTTCCAGGCCTTCGCGGAAGCACTCGAGGTCATCCCAACGACACTCGCAGAGAATGCCGGCTTGAACCCTATCACAATCGTCACCGAGCTCCGGAACCGCCACGCCATGGGCGAGAAAACCGCCGGCATCAACGTGCGCAAGGTGCGTATATACTACTGACAGTACAGGGCCTCATCACCAACATCCTCGAAGAAAATGTTCTGCAGCCACTTCTCGTGTCGACGAGTGCGCTGGAGCTCGCATCAGAGACCGTCTCGCTCCTGCTGCGCATCGACGACTACCACCTGTCGCGCTAGAGCGAGCCACGCCGTCTGTAGTTGGGGAATTAAACGCATACGTCCCAGCTGTCTAGATGTTAGCCGAGGCTGTGCGGGGCTCAGACCGCCACCATGCAGAATCCCTACCTGGCTAGTGGGCACGGCCCTGCCTTGTCCGGTCAGCGTCCAGTGACGCTGCTGGAGCCGCCGATGCAGATGTCCGCGCAATCGAGTGCCAATGCGTACACGGATAACGACACGTGGGAGACACGCTTCTCCGCCTCGGACCATGACAAGTTCGTCGACGATGCGGCTGTCGATGACACTGCCATGTTTGCGGATGCACATGCGCCCAACACCTTGGAAAGGACGTACCGTGGTCTGAACGGGTACCGGGGCATCTGGCTCCCAGAGGACCGCCGCGCCTTTCAGAACCAGTCGCTCTTTATGAAAATCTTGCGGATTGTTGTGTGTCTCTTAGTGACTGGTATCATTCTGACGCTCTGTATCTTGATGCTCCTCTTTGTGTTCTTGCGCCCACCGAATATTGGCCTGAAAAATGTCGATCTCCCCACCACGAATGATGTGCAAATTCAGGGCAGCTCGTTCCAATTCAACGCTAATGTGGACTTTGTTATTTCGAACCCCAACTATGTGTCGGCGACGCTGAAAAAGGTGCACGCCCTGGCATACGACACGGTGGAGCAGTCCATGTCGATCGGCTCATGCAATGCCGATGACCAGGTCATTGCCCAGCGCGATAACACGACCTTGTCGCTCCCTTGCAAGCTCCACTACGATGCCACGAAGGATAAGAATTTGCAGGTCATCCAGGATTTCGCAACGCGCTGCTTCAAGAGCAAGGAGCAGTTGAAAATCCTCCTAAAGGTGCATATCTCGTTCCAGCTGTATTCTTTCAGCGTCCCTATTGATGTGAGCCCCACGATTTCCATCAACTGCCCGGTGACGCAGCAACAGGTCGAAAAGGTGCTGGGCAAGAAACTCAGTCAACTGGGTTTCGGCTCCAACTCTCGGCGGAGTACACGGGCACCACTCCTACAGCGCTCGGCCTTATCGACGCCGGACGACCTATGAGATACCTGACCTCTGTTTCTGTACATAGCCGAGGAGGATCCTCGGGGCCAAGCTAGCTTATTTCCACATTGACTTCCCCACATCCACCCATCATGCCTGCTGAGTCGTACGCCGCCTTCTCGCACCTGGGGCTCAATGTTACGCCGCCCCATACGGAGTGGCTCAATATGGGCTACTGACTAGACACGGACGTATTTCCTGGCGCTTGTCAAGGTTCGTGGACACACTAACAGCATAGCGCTGGCCGAGCTGTTGCACACCGCCGCCAACGTGGCGCCTGGCGACCGCGTGCTGGATGTGGGCCATGGGTGCGGCGACTCGCTCCTTCTCCTGAGCCAGCGACCCTTGACTTGTCTGCATGGAGTTACGTCCCTACCAGTTCACGCACAGCGTGCACAGAGGCGGCTCGGCGACAAGGCACAGGTCTGGTGCGCTGACGCCGTCGATTGGCTTGCGCAGGACGACGGTGCTGAGTCCTACGACGTGATATTGGCCCTCGATTGCGCGTATCACTTTCGCGATCGCGCGCTCTTCTTTCAACGTGCACACAAACGCCTCAAACCGGGAGGATGTCTGGCGCTCGTCGACCTGGTGTCTGCTTGGCCGTACCCCGAACCAAGCATATCCTTTACGCCCAGCACACTGCCGGCGCCCTCGCATGCACCGAGCTTGGGTCAGCGCGTACAGCATTGGATGACCTGCTATTTGTCCGGCACACCAGCCAAATCAATGATCCCCTGCGCCATGTACATGGAACAGCTCCGGGCGGCCGGCTTTTCATCTATGCAGCTGCGGGATATCTCGCACGATGTATTCCCGGGATTTTCTACTTTTTTACAGGGCCTCGGCATCGACGACCAAGCATGGCGCGGCGGTAACCACACGCAATGGGCAGCACTGCGTGCGTTCGGACGCGTAGTGCACTCATGGGCACAGGGCGGGGACGCCGGTATAATACGCTGTGTGCTCGTCGTGGCTCATGCTTAATTCGTTTACGACCATAGCTTGACACCTTGTATGGGACTGATCTTGACGTGTGTCCGCATGGTAGCTATGATGGTGCCATCCACGCATGTAGTATGAGCCGGAGAATCATCCGCAGAAGATATCCATTCATATCCGCTAGCACGGAAGTATTCCACCACCCGTGGGCCACTTGAACTGCCCTGTATATCCACCTGGCCATCAGGTGTATACGTAAAATTGACATGGATGCCACTCTTGTACATACCTTCAAACAAGACACGCTGCATCACATCCTGTGCAAACTCATTGTGCATCTCCTTTATATCATCACCTTTATGAAGCAGATCATGCACGCGCGGATTGCGGTATGGGCGGACAACAATAATATCCACAGCATCTTGCGGACGGCGGAGATGTGGCTCGCTCAGCGCACCAGCAAAGGGCGCTGGAATAAAGTCTGCCTCCAAGCGATCCACCACCATCGCATTCATGTAGATAAATACACCAGGTACTTCTACTATTCCATCGCCGTGGCACAGATAGTCGTCAAATGCTGTACTGACTGGCTTGAATTCCTTTACAGCTGGGTCATATCTCAGGACACATCCATTCTCCAAAGGGTGAAGGAACAAGGTCGCATCAAACCATGTGCTTATATTCTCCTCCGCCGCCATTTTGAAACGTTCCACACCAGGGTGTTCGAAGCGAAGAAACTCGGAATCACGCAAGATAGCGGCATGGAGTGCATGCGAGGCCACCGCTGTCGCAAGCCGGTGCTCAGGTTCCACCTGCAGGAAGGAGAGTGGTACAAGAGACTGCACATCTCCGCGGAGAAATGCCTCAAAGGAGCGCAGGCGCCACTCGTCTCCGCTGGATGTGCTTGGCCCAAAATGGGACTGATATAGCGCGTTTCCTGTCCCCGTGGGAACAAGGACGAGCTGCAACTTTGGAAAATCCGATTCAAACACATTTGCAGCTTCTTCGATAACCTCATGTGTCGTTCCGTCGCCACCTAGTACAATCAAGGTTGATGTCTGGGACAAAGGCGAGAGATATCGAACAGCATCCCTCGCGCCATTAATGGGGTTCGTAACATGATAGATAGGTTCGGGTCTGTCCTGGTTCAGTGTCTTCCATATGTTGAGTCGTGGCTGAATGTATTCAGAAACCAGCATCTCAGCAAGCCCTTGACCGGCCGTCGGATTGTACACCACGCACACGGCCATGGCGGGATGGACAACAAAAGGCTCGTGCGCAAAGTGACGCGCCGCGCCTGATATTATGTCATCATTGCAGCTCTACACCTGCCACAAGGCGCAGCACCCCACCCGTTGGATTCACGCCACAATCCAGATCGATCGCGTGTACGAAGAGAACGTCGATGGATAAACGTGATATGAAAAAGGAAGAAAAGTCAGCACAAGATGCCAAGGAGGATATGACCAGCTCAGAAATGGGCGAAGGCATGGCAAACGAGTCCGCTAAGACGGAGGTCGAAAATGACCCAGGAGCAAATGTCAGCCAATCCAGGGAGAAGCGCTCCGATGCTACGGAGCAAGTTCCAGCTGAATCTAGAAAGGAGACGGATCAAACGAACAAGAATGAAATACCAAAACAGGACGACTCAACTGGGAACGATGCAACAGCACGGCCAGAATCGACCGCCACTTCATCACAGTCACACCCTAGTACACCCCAAACTTTGGGCTCGCATGATGCCCAGGTGGAACAGCTTCAATCCATGTTTCCTACCTTCCACAAAATCACTGTTTCGGACATTTTGAAAGCGAGGCGTCACAACATGGAGTCAGGTATGTCGCTCTAACTGACGCAGCGATCCAATTCCTGCTGGAGCTCAACGATCCAAGCAGCGAGCCACATCGCTTCGAACCGAATACGATGACAGATGTGCAGATCGCCCAACTATTGCAAGAGCGCGAACGTTACCGAGCCTATGTGACGCAGTTGAAAACGAATCACAACGGACCAGATATGGCACCGCGGGAACCGACTCAGCTGCTATACAGCCCCCGTGTTCGCCATCAACAAGGACGGACCACAGTTACCCCCCATACACCGGCAGGGCCGCCGCCGCCCCTGCCTAGTCGCGCGCCAGAGCTCAGCGTTTGGCCCACCTCTGAAGAGGCGCGTCAGTGGAAGGAGGACTTCAATCGCTTAACAGAAGGTGAGTATTTTAGCTAACACGAAAGTGGGTCTCGCGAAAGTGGGCTCGACCTTGTCGAATTTGCGACAAAAGGCTGAGACGGCACTCCGCCAGCATGAGAGCCAGAATCGGATGAATTCGCCAGGATTTTTCCGCCACCGCACACCGACATCCTACGGTCCCAACCTTTTCCAGCAGGACGTGCATGGCCGAACCAATGGAAATACCTGGACATCAGGCTCCATCTACCGTACAGCACCCATGTATGATAACGACCCCAAACCTGTGGCAGACGAAGAGTTGGAGAGCCTTATGGACAAACCCATGGACCAACACGCTCGTGTTTTACAACAGGATCTGGTGGATCGGTCCCCACCACCGCGCTTGCCCTCCAAGGACCGTGCTAGTCCGGAAAAATTGGTTACGCCCACCAAGAGCACTGTACCTGCCTGGGGACAGCGATACAGCAGTAAAAGCCAGCGTACAGAATCAGAAGCAAAGTCTCATGCACATGGCGCCAAAAGTGTGGCATCCTCAAAACAAGAAGCTGACGTGGAGCGCTCATCAGAGCCCAAGGGATCCCATGAGAACACGACTCAAAGCAACGAAGCGCCAGCATCTGGCATATCAGATCAAGGTTCACTTAACAATACCAATGGCTCTGTAAAGAAAGGAGCAAATGTACAGCCCTCGACTCCAGATGACGATGATTTCGTTGAGAACCCATTCGATGATGACGACTAGATGTCATAGAGCCCATGTAGACGCGCACAGACGTCTTGTGATGCCACGTGTCGGTCACTTTGGCTGTGGAGGTAGCGTCACGGTCGGAGACAGCGTGTCATCACGATGGATGGCAAGGACGTAGCAGATATGTCTCCATTAGCTCCTGAAACTAGTGGTTCGTGTACTGCATTAGAAATTGTTTCTCAGATGCTGCAAGAAGTGCGACAGCTGAGGCAGGATACCCCAACAGCAAGGACAGCTGGACAGTCTCTCCACGCCCTTGCCTGGCCAAGTGCGTCGCGTATGGGCCTCTACTCTCTAGACTTGGTCCAGCCCTCTCCTGTGTCATTGTCACAGGAATCTTGGACAGAAAATATTGCATCGATATCGAGAGCAGTGAACCAGTTGCGTGCGTCGCTAGAAATATCGAACGCACCGCCAATATGGCAGGAGCTCTCTACGCAAGCGTCTGAGGTGACGTATGCTATACAAGGAACAACTGCCTTGGCTACCTGTTTAAAGGATTCATGGAAATCCTTTCCTTCTGTCTTGTGGACGGGATCACTCTCTCAAAGCCGCACGCCGACAGAAAATCACGCTGACGCTGTCGCTGTGCTGGATGCTGTATGTCAGGCCATGACGCCCACCGCGACAAGTTTGCATTTGGAAAGCTTCCATGAGCGAATTGAAATGCCGGAAGCGGATGCAACATTCGAAAAGATAATGACATTCACTAGCGGAGGGCGCATTTTTGTGCTTGACTTGGAGTTGGGTCTGTGTCGTAAAAGTGACCGATGGACACCGAGTGTGGGCTTGCACATCTCCTATGCTACAGGCGACAATGCTACAGTTCCGGACAATAACAAGCTGTTGGAGAACATGCTGTGTGCTTGGCTTCAACAACTCCTGCATGTGCTCTTTGGACTCGAAGTTGATCCTCGCGTCCTGGCGCGGTGCAAGACGTCTAATGAAAATACTGCTTTGGCACAGGCCATTCGTCTATGGGATTCCTTCGTCTCGAGCTTGGCGATTTTGGCCTCCATTGATGGTATCATCGTGGAGCCAACACAAGAGTCCAAAGAGGACCTATTCCAACGCTTTGCATCACTTTGTGCGTTGGCAGAGGATTTATGTGCACAAGAGGCTCGTACACTCGCTTCTCGCTATGGAAAACATGTGGACCTTTCTGTGGACTTGCTAGAACAGCCAGACATTGTGGATCTGCTGCAACGTTACGGCCATGGCGTGAGTTTATGTCACTACCATACCCCTTATCTATCTCTCGCTTTTACCTCACATCACATGGCTACTGTGCGTATATGTCCGACTTTGATACCCTTTGCATCCGACCAGGATGCGCTGACCATGAGCGCGCGCTCTTTGGTGGATATGCCCGCAGAAGCAAACCAGGTTTGGCATGCGCAAGGCCATTATGCGGACCGCCCGAGCCGTACTCTAGCCTATATTGCCCAAGTGGACCCACCAATGACTATCCCCCACAGTATGGCCCGCAGTGTATATTTGGCATGTGGCCTGGCGTCTCACCGACTAGTGACCAGCCACGACGAGTGTCATTCTGGATTCTTAGTGCAAAATCTGCCGTCCAAGTCATCCTACAAGGCATCCCTGCATGATGAAGAGGTGCGTGAGGTTTCTGCCCTGCCATTCCAGTGCTTGGCACGTCTGTACCGAGCGCTCGAAATCCTACAAGAATGTGCGCAATGGACGCATGTGCTTCGCGGCGCGGAGAACGATACCAGCAAGAGACCGAGCTGTACCCTTCAGCTCGAGCCAAATACGGCACAGGGCACATGCCGTTTGCAACTGCACACTACCGTGGCAAATGCCCCCACGACTATGATCAATGCCACCATATGGCCCATGCTGACAAATAGGACCGGGTGGGCGTGGGAGGCAGAAGCCGTGCGCTGGGACGGCACGGCCATCGGGTCGACCACGTCGACTGAGACAACACTGGCTAACGAGATGCATTGGCCTGACCATCTCGCACTGACGCGTATCAGGGATATTCTAGATGCATGGGCAGGTACTTTGTAGAGGAGCCATGCAGTCAGAGAGGTGATCCACTTGGCTTGTAAGTGAACTGTCGGGGCTATACTAGAAATGATAGCGCAGATTAAGCGTCCAGCTTAGCGGGGAATGCACCGTTCTCGCGCTGCTCATCCCACTTCTCGAGCTGACGGTAAGTACATTTAGGAAAATACATACCCACTCGTTCGGGCACAGCGAGTGGAACGCCGAGTAGAACTGCTTGCAGGGCTCGAACTCCTCACCCTTGCTGTTCACACACCGGAAGTAGTCGACGTAGCTGAGTGTTAAGTGGGAGAATACGTACTTCTGCCAGCTGTACGTTGAATGACCACACGAGTCCCGAGTTAGCTCCAAATCGGCTTTACGCCTAAGGGTACATACCAGTGACGAGTCTGGTTCTACGCCATGTAAGTTATTTTGTCGAATATACATACCTGGTTGGGGAAGCGCGAGTCGAACTCGACAGTCTTGAGGTTCAGCTGCTCAGCCATGGTAACGATAAAAGACGTAAGTTGTGAGGAGCCGCACTGGTCCAGGACCGGATCTGCCCGCGCGTCGGCCCCGTATTTCGGCCGAACTATGAAACCTCCTCCAGAACCTCTGGTCACTGTGGAGCATGGAGGCCCTGAAAGCACAGATTGCGTCCCAGAAACGCAAGATCGCGCAGGAGCATAATGAAGGGAATAAATACATGAGAAGAGGTGATATTCAAGAGATTGCTTCTCAAAATCATGTGCAAACATCGCAAGAAATACCGGCTGACTTGCCCGAATCAAATGATCATACTCCATCCGCTCCGCCGAAGGTAGCAGAATCGGCGGGAGATAACGTCTCGACGACGGACCAGGACGGAACTGATATGCATGAAGCATTGGATATGTCCGCAGATGAAGCTATGGACCGCTTGCGTGAAAAGTTCGAGCCAATTCGCCTTTTCGGTGAATCGGATCAAGATTGCATTCGGCGGCTGCTTGCACTAGAGAATACGTTGGAGTGCGAAATCCCGGGTAAGGCAAAGGAGCTAATGGTTAAAGATTTAAGTAAGGAGCTCGGAGGTGATGCAGAGGAAAACCCTGTGTCAAAAGACCAAGAAACAGATGCACGTAACAAAGACCGAGTCCCCGCAAGGATGCGCGAAGGCGTGGGAATGCAAACCGTCATGGATTTGAAACTCATGTGGACAGACACACCTCGTGTATATCCTATTATCTACTATACGCTCAAAGGTCTTCTCGAAGATTGGGAGACTGAATTGGAGCAGCGCCCTGATATCGTGAAACGCAGTGAGAAGGGACAGAAAATGAGCGAGCTGCACGCGCAAACAGTTATCAACCTCAAGCCTCTATTCAAGCTATTACGCCGTCGGTCTGTGGAATCGGATGTACTGTTGCGTATCGCTGAGATCGTCCACTATATGCAGCGAAGAGAATACAGAAAAGCAAATGACTCATATTTGCAGCTCTCCATCGGAAATGCACCCTGGCCTATTGGTATCACTATGGCTGGGTATGTACATTTATTCATTAACGGGTGACAGTATCCACGAACGATCGGCTGATGAAAAATTACAAACGTCAAAAGTGGCTCATGGTAAGCTTCCAACACCGCTAACTTCAGTGCTCAACGACGAAGTCAGCCGCAAGTATATCCAAAGTCTCAAACGACTGATGACATTTGCACAATCGCATGTACGTTTACGGGTGGAATTAACGTGGCAGTACCCACCAGATGACTTGAGCAAGCTTATGGGGTGACCTTTTCAAGCTATTACATAGATACCCTATTTCTGGAATGTCCTCTAAGGAATGCCTGACTCGGAGAACCTATGCCATAAAAACGCACGCGAGGACACTTTCGCCCTGCATATACGTACATCGGTCTGAACTGACGTGCGCGCACGTTGTCTCAATAGACGCACGTGACAGTCAATCGGGACTGAGTGCAGCATACCCCATCCGCGGTGCTCCGGGCCCTCATCGTTGCCCGTTTGACTTGTACAGCATCTTCCGTTTTACACCAGCTGTGAACTGAGTGAGATGCATCAGGATTTGGCACTTCTACTGGATTGAAACAGGGATTCAGGAAGTTAATGACTATATCAATAGACCGCAAACTTGCAACAGACGACCCTCATTCAGTAGACGCCCCACAAAGCCCGGCTCAAGGCATGGCTCAGAAATGGTCTCCTTCGGCCATTCTTTCGCAAATATCCCGAGAAGGAGCACACTCATTTGATCCAAACAACCCATCGAATCGGTCTTCTGATGGTACAAGCAGTGATGGGCACAGCACGTCTTCTTCGTCTGGTTCGCAAAAACCAATGGAGAATCAACGTGAACTCCCTGGAAGATTCTATGATGCTGATCCTGAAGATCTATTTACTTTGATCAGTTCGTATTGAGAGCTTTTATTCACATGTACAGGCGATATGCTACAGCAGCTAACAACTCACAATGATACCATCCCGCTCCACCCTTCGGACTTGACGCGCTTTCATTCACGCGCAGCACCCGGTATTAGCATTGGTGCATATCTAAGACGCTTGGCAAAATACACAACCTTGGATAAGCCATGCATGCTGGTAGTGCTGATCTACATTGACCGAGTGTGCGAACGTATGAGCGGCTTCACGATTTGCAGCCTTACTGTGCATCGATTCTTGTGTGCAGCTGTGGTTTGTGCAACGAAAGCGCTTTGTGATTCATTCAGTACAAATGGTTTGTTAGCCAACACTGACTGAAGCACATTACGCGCGAGTGGGTGGTATCTCACTGGTTGAGATGAACCTTCTGGAAAAGGAGTTTTTGAATGTCATTGATTGGCGTTTGATGGTATGTTACAGACTTTTGACACATGTAAGGTGACAGCGCCGGTGATCCAACATTATTATACATCACTGGTGCACATGCACCGGAGTTATACGCTTGGGTTACCGGCAGGACCCATGCCCACGGCTTTTCCTGCTATGGTACCTGGCCGGAAAGACCCGTAGCTTTGCTATTTGACTACCGTGTACAATAGAATAATGAGAATAGAAAGCAAGGAGGACCACGAGTCAATGCATAAATGCGTGGATGCTAGTGGAACAGTGTGTTACGAAAGTATGCGTTTAAATCCCGGCCGAGATCTGGTAGCGATAATAATATGTGAAACAACGTTCACGAGTTGCCAACAGCAAGCATCACCTGTATTTTCGTCAGACCAGGGCTTTAAAGGCCCGGGATACAGGCTCTCTTGCTAGGGAAGCAGCAGTACGGGAAGTTTATCATTCTGGTTTTTTTTTCCAGGAAGTGATTCTTGCACCTACTGAAGGCCACCCTGAGCGACTGTGCAGAGGTTTGATATTATGGACACAACGATGATTATGCTAAATGCGCGGATGTCAGCCTTGGCAAAGTTGACGGAATCTGAATCAAACGATACGCCTCATATACCTAGTTCTGATTTAGATAAGGAAGAGACCGAGTCATTGAATTCACTTATTCCACTTCAAGATCCGTTGCATACAGAGGAGCAATTGCAAAGCACGCAACAGGATGAAAGTTGGAAGAGCTTCATTAATGCCCAATCCCCCTACGGTGCGAATGATTCTCGAGAAATATTCCTGGGACCGGCCAGGTTGTCGTCGCCTGATCACTTACAAGCCCTCGATGATTCGGTCCCGACATTTGGGCGGAGGGCGGACCTGTTTGTCCGACGCTCACCGGCTTTGAGTCACAGCCCGGTCAAAATGAGTCGTGCGTCTTCATCTCAGCCAAGTATAGACACCGAAATGGGGGGTTCACCGCCACCTCAGGTGCTTCGGGCTAGCTCAGCATCTGACTCATGTCGCTCTCACTCCCTCGACAATGCTGTTTCCTGTGCATCCGACTTTGATTACATGCAGGAGCAGCGAACAAGCTCTTCAAGTCTTGTAATGGACAATGAGCGTGCCAATTGGCCCACAAGTACAAGGCATCAGACGTGGCATGTGCCAATGGAAATGTCAACCTCGCTAGCATCCCAAAGCACGTCCCGATCCGAAAGTGAGCTACCATCCATGACATTTGGCTCGACGCCATTGATGCAAAAGTGCAACAGTATGCCTAAGCCATCGTCAAAGATTACAAGTACTGATAACTTGTTTGGAAGCGTGTCCTGCAGCAATGAAATCCCTACCACGAATATGTACTCCGTCGAAATTAGTGACAGCGATGTGATCATGTCACCTGAAGACGAGCGTGTTGTCATTTCTACGACGCCGGATGTGTATACAGTAACCATTCACATCCCTGGTGTCAGTATCGATGGACTAACACTTGCTATGAAGGGGCATCATCGACGAACACTTCATGTCATGGCGAACCGCTGGGATTCTGATGAGCATTTTGAGCGCCGAATCACATTTGGACCTGACGCGGACATGTCCTCGATTCGTGCGCGATTCGAGGATGGACATCTGTACGTGGATGTCCTTCGTAAAGGAGGAACCATGGCTGGAACATCAGCCTCTTTTCAGCCCTCATCTTACAGACATGTGGGAATCCAAAACCGGGCGGCCATTCGGAGTGCTTTGTTCTAACTCTGTCGATTCCATTACACTCTCTGTATATATCGTTCGAAGGTTGTATAGCTTCATAGAGATGACTTTGCTATTAGTCTGCCATCAGCTTGCGGTCCGGCTCGTCCGATTCTCAGGGGCAGGCGTGGCCTTGTATCTACACAACATAAATGGGTAACAAGTTACATTCGATGGGACTATTTACGCGCTGTGACCGTAGGCAATGACACGCTCGTGGTCAGCCATGTACTCCTTCTCGCTAGCCGGCTGCTCGGGATATCCAAACACCATCTCCGACTGGATCTGGTACGAGTCAGGGAGGTTGTACTTGGACTTGAGCGTCTCGCCAGTCAGACCACCGTAGTGCTGCAGGTTGGCGCCGTAGCCCATTGACTCAAGACCGCTCCAAACGAAAGCCTGAGCCATACCCGAGGCATGCTGCGACCAAACGGGGAAGGCAGCAGCGTACTGGGGGTACGCCTCCTGCTGACCTTGAATGAGCTTCATGTCCTCGAAGAACAGGATGGTACCAGTGCCAGCCTGGAAGCCAGCCAGCTTGGCCTTCGAGGCCTCGACGGCCTGCTCGCCAGCAACGGCACGAAGAGCCTCGGGGACGATCTGGCCCCAGTACTGGTCGTGTTCAGCGCCGAGCAGCACGACCACGCGGCTGCTCTGCACGTTGAAGGCGGACGGAGCCTCCTTCACGAAAGCGCGGATGTACTTGATAACCTCCTCGTCAGGGAGAATCTGCTTTTTCGACAGAGCGTAAAGGGTGCGGCGGTGCTGGATAGTCTGCAAGAAGTTCCGGGCAGTCTGAGTGCTAGCCATAACAAGTCGAGGGTTTGTTCGCTCCGAGTGTAGATGTGAATTATATATATGCAGGACGTTCGGCTATACCGCACTTCACGGGACGCCCACACCTCCACGTCATAGTTACGGGAAAAATAGGTGGAGAAGGCCCTCGACGCATCGGGGCGCAACATGCGCCCCGATGGGCGTCGCTTGAGCGCGACGGCTGTGACATAAGCGATTGCACAAGGTCATCCATCATATACGCCCCGTGCGCGGCTACTTATGTGGCGTCATGTGATTGGACAGATAAATCCCAGGCGGACATTAGAGGTAATAGGCGGCCCGTGCTGATCAGGGCAGTGCGCTGGCCAGCGAAAGTCGCCAGCCTAGCGACGAAGAGCGCCATCCAAGTCAACATGGACAATTAATGCCATTAGAAGCCCTATTTATAATTTAGAAAGTAGTTACTTGAAGACGATGACGCGCTCCTCGTCGGGAATGTAGCTCTTTTCGCCAGCAGGCTGCTCAGGGTAACCGAACACCATCTCCGATTGGATCGCGTACGACTCAGGGAGGCAGTACACCTTCTTCAGGGTCTCGCCGGTCAGGGAGCCGTAGTGCTGGAGGTTACAGCCGAAGCCCTGGGACTCCAGCATGGTCCAGGTGTAGACCTGGGCCATGCCCGAAGCGTGGTTCGACCACACAGGGAAGCCAGCAGCGTACTGCGGGAAGGCCTCCTGCTGGCCCTTGATGAGGTTCATGTCCTCGAAGAACAGGATGGTACCCGTGCCGGCCTGGAAACCAGCCAGCTTGTTCTTCGAAGCCTCGACAGCCTGCTCACCAGCGGCAGCACGGAGAGCAGCAGGCACAATCTGGCCCCAGTAATTGTCGTGCTGAGCACCGAACAGCACAACGACGCGGCTGCTCTGAACGTTGAACGACGAAGGAGCTTCACGCACAGCCTGCTGGATCAGCTGCACAATCTGCGCATCAGGCAGGATGTTCTTCTTCGAAAGAGAGTATACCGTACGGCGGTTCTGGATTGTTTGCAGGAACGACTGCGAGAGCTGGGACATGGTGGGTAGGAAGCGACGAATTCTCCACGCGTTTATATCTACATGCGCGGCGGCGCCCACCACCTCCACTATCGGATTTCTAGCCGAGGTCGTGCGCCCCGATGGAGGCCGCCAGTTGAGAACACACTTGGCCCATGGTGGGGCGATCGCGTGGTGATTGCGCCCACATGGCGTCAAGGAGGTCGACAATGTCTCCACCGTAGCGTCGACGGATGCCGCCCACAAAAGGACTACATGTATCAGTGGGAAATACGTACCGGAGCTTCTTCTGGCCCACGAACAGATAGATTTGGTGTTCGTTCATGCCCTGGAATGGGTATCGTTTTTCAGGCTGGTGCCACTGTAGCACCTCCCAGAATGTCATGGCTGCACTCCATACATCCACTTTTTCATTGTAGTTGGGCTTGGGCACCCATAGCTCAGGCGCCTGCCAATTGACGGTGCCGACAAGTGAGCGGATCCTCGCGCGTGCCGACGTTTTCACGCGCGCAAGCCCAAAGTCGGCGATCTTTGCGGTTCCATCCCCGGTGATGAGGACATTTGTAGACTTGCAGTCACGATGCACAATCGTGGGGGTGCGTGTGTGCAGATACTGGAGTCCTTGCGCGATTTGGAGCAGGAGGCGGAAGAGCGCTGCATGCGGGGGCGGCGGCGTATTCCGGATGTAGTCGAATAGGTCGCCGTTCTCGCAGAGTTCGCTGACAATCATGCATGGGACAGGCGACGGCTGCGCAGGGATGCTGATGCCGATGAAGCGCACGATGTTTTCATGGCACAGGTCGCGCAAGAACTTGAGCTCCTTGATGTCCATCTCAGTGACCTCGTCACGCAGATCAGAGATCGCCACAGGGGTCACCTGCGTGCGCGACACATGGTAGCGGCCCGTATACACCACTTTGAAGGCGCCGCTCCCGATCTGCTCGAGCTTCTCGAGCCGGTCCGGGGGGATTTCGCGGTCGAGGAGGTCCAGCCGCTCAAGATCAAGGCCTCCCAGCTCCTTTCGCTCAGAGGCCGCCCCCGGCCCCGCGCCTAGCAGCATGTCCACGAGCGTAGGCTTGGTTGCATCGGCCGGCACGGCCATCTGCTGGGCCTCGCACATTTTTACGAGCGAGTTGCGTCGGTGTTTATTCAGGGCCGCGCGGGATAGCAGCGGACCCGTCTGGGTCGATGCGCTAGCGGGCTCAGACTCGCGCGCGGCCTGAGGAGGCGGAAGGTGCGTCGGTGTATCGTCGAGCTCAGACATGCTGCTGGGCACGGAGCTCAGCTCCGACTCGTCTGCCCATGCATTTTGCGTGTCCTTGGAGTGCGACTGTGCGTGATCCAGGGGCGCTGCATGCACGGGGCGGAGGTGAGGCGATAGGCCGAGTCGCCGCGCTGGGACAGGTGTGCGGTCCAGGCGGCGGAGACGGCGCGAGCGGGGCGAGCGCATGAACACGGGTCCCTGGAATGGCCGCTTGGCGTGGTGCACGGGCGAGCGGCCAGCTCGGAACGGGTTCGCGTCCGGTCGCGCTGCTGCGTCCCGGGGCCCGGTCAGCCAACGCGCCGCAGCGGGGCGGTTCGGTGGCAAGGTCGGCTGTGTGTCAGGGCCTGTGCGTGAGCGACCCCGCCGGGATGACGCAAAGCGCCTGCGTATCGCCTCGTTGCCGCTCGGGTCGGACGAGGACGTGGCGAACCAGTCCAGGTCTGAGGACGCGGACGCCGAGCTCGATGTCGCCTCTTTGATGCGCCCGGCGGACGTGCGCTTGGATCCGCGGTGTGTCTGTGCGACAGGCGACGCAACAGGTGGCGCCTGTACGCGAAAATACTGCAAGAGCGACGTTTGCATCAGGCCATCAGCGCGCAGACCCGCAAGTGAGTTCGATGGGACACGCCAGCGTGGGTCGTGCGGGGTAGCACGTGCTACGAGTCTGTCTACCACTGTGCGAGCTGCTCGGCCGTGAGCGGCTCGGTTTCCTGCTCGTATTCAATTTCCACACGCGGCCGGCCTTTCTTGCCGCGGGGGTCGGGGCGCCGGGGCGCGGCGCGCTTGGTACCGCGCTTGGATTTGGGCTGCTCGTCGCCGCTCTCGTCCTCGTCGCTGGATGCATCCTGTTGTAAGAAGTGAGCACGTACCGAGCCCCAGTCCTCGATATCGTCGTCGCTGTCTTCGTCGTCCGAGACAAACTCGCGTTGGCCTGCCTCGTCGTCGTCCATAGCACGGAGCTCTGCATCCATGGCATCAATGTCCTCCTCGGCCTCCTCGTCCGTGAGGTCCTCTTCGAGCTCCAGCTCGTTGCCGTCCGCATCGGGGATGCGCGCCTGCGCGTTCTCCAGCACGGCATTCCAGACGTCCTCGTTGACATTGAGGGGCGCATCGCCATACGCCCCGCGCTTGAGACGGTCCAGCAGCTCTTTCTCGATCGACTTTTCAAGCTTGGCCGCGCGCAGCGCCTTGGTCTCGCGTGTGGCCTCGCGGCGCTCTGTCTTCTTCTTGATACCAACGAGCTCGGGCCTAGCGTTAGTCGTGCAGCAACGTACTGTTCCTCCTCCTTCAGCCGGAGCTTGCGCATCTTGATGAGGTACTGCGTGATCTTGGTCAGGCGCTGCTTCGCCTTGTGCACGATAAAGTTCGGCCAGTACACGAGCTCCTTGTCGATTTGCTCAAGAGCCGTTGCGTACCGGTTCGACAGGCGGATCCGCTCCCACTGCCGCCGCGGCGAATGCGCGCGCTCCGGTGTCTTGACGTACAGGTACAGAATACCCTCGCGCTCACGCACCGTGGCGTACCGCGAGTTTGCCAGGGGACACGACTGCCGGTTGCACAGACCCGTCAAGTTGTATTCATTGCGGCAGAACGTCGAGTGCGTTGCCGACTTGATCTTGTACGAGCAGAACTGGTGGCCTACCACCGACCAGATCACGTCGTCCGCCTGCATCGTGGCAAGGAAAAAAAGGCGTCCATTTTTGGGCCCGGTAACCTCCACCTATCTACACGACACGCTAGGCCCGCACGACGCCGACGATCCAGCGCCAGGGTACGCCTGGCACGCCTACATCGATGCACCGACGCAGCTCGTGCCAGCGTACAGCTGCGGCAACGTCGGCGTCGTCCGGCTGCACCGCCGCGCTCGTCCGCATAAACACGTGCAGCTGGCGCGCCGCACGCACCACATGGTCCACTTCGCGAGCGGCCATTTCGAGCATGCGCCGCGCATCGCCCAGGACGCCCTCGGCCGGCGGCGCGCGCGTATCGACCATGGCCCTGGTACGCGCGAGCATGTCGGCACCCGCGTTCGCAGCGGGCGACACCAGCACAAAGTCGGCCGGCTCCATGAACGCACGCAGCAACGCGCCAGCGAGGAACGACACGAGCATCGCCAGAATGAGGGTCGTAAGTCGGTACCGCCCATGCGCCGCCGGGTGCTGCACGTCCATCGGCGCCAGAGCGCCGGGCGGTTCGCCGCTGGTCGTCTCTGCGTCCGAGGCGTCCGCACCCCCCTTGGGCTCATGCACTGGGGCCGAGGCTGTGGTGCCCGCGTCCGAGCCCCCCGACACGCTCGGCCGCTGGCCGCCCGTGACGAATGACGCCAGACTGCCGTACCTGCCTGAAGGACGCAGCAGACCAAACAGCTGCGTCGCGGGCGCCGGCGGCGTGGGCGATGCAGCTGGCGCTTCGGCTGGCGGCGCCTCGGACCGTCCGCCCACAGACGGCGGCGCCTGCGGCCTCACAGCCGTGACGGTGGCGAGTGGCTCCGCCAGCACGTGCGCACCGACCTCGAGCGCACGCGACGCCTGCACCTCGTCCGCACGCACGCGCACCAGCGCATCCGCGTCCACCGACCACGGCGCGCGCGCCGCGTCGGGGCCGTACGCAATCTCGGCGATGCGGCCATTGCACGTGACGGGCACATGGCCGCCCGGCGCGCGGGGCGCGCCGTCCGCGTGCAGCGGCGCAATGGCCACGCGCACCAGCGCCGTCATGGGGCGCGGCGCGGCGCCGGGGGCCAGTGCCACACGCACGCAGTGGCAGTGCGTCTGCTCCGCCGACGCATGGGTCGCGACCTGCAGCGCACTGGGCGGCCTGTCGAGCACGTGCATCTCCAGCGGCAGCGCCTCGTTCGGCCGGCGCGACGGACTCGCGCCGAGGTCGCCGCTCGCCAGCGCGTCCATCCACCGCACCTCGACCGAGTACCCGTGGGGGTAGTGCCGCAGCTCGACCTGGACCTCGGCGACGCACGACGACGGCGGCGGCTCGTGCCGGCACGTCGCGGACGCCCGCGGGCGCGGCGGGCTCGCTGCCTGCAGCGCGCCGTCCGTGGGACTCCCCGCACCCGGCACCACGACGCGCGATAGAAGCGATAGTGTGCGCGTGCGCGGGCAAAAGTCGCTCGTAAGCAGCATCACAGTGCGCGGCGCACGGTGCAGCGCCCACACGAGCGAGTCGTCGTCGTCGTCGCCGCGCACGCTCAGCCATGTCGGCGGCACACGCACCGACGGGCAGGGCCCGAGCGTCGCCACGCCGCGCTCGAGTGCGAGAAGTGTGCGCGGCCGCGCCGAATTCCATAGCGCCTGGAGGCCTGCCGCGAGGCCGCCGTACTCCATGGCCACGATGTGCGTGCACCGCGTGCTCGGAATCGCATAGCTCTCCGTGCTGTACGGATCAATGTTCTCCAGGATCCAGCCGTCGATCCACACGCGCCCACGCGGCAGCGTCCCCGCCGCTTCGGCAAGCGCGGGCGGTAGCGGCGCCTCGTCGCACGAGGCACTCGCGTAAAAGTACACGGACGACTTGGCCACGTCCTCGTCGGTGCCGGCATACCCCCGCGCCGCGAGGCTCGCCACAACAAATGCGCGCGCCTGGAAGGCGAACGACGGCGGCGTCGTCCACAGCTGCACACTCGCACCGCTCCCGTAGCTCTCCAGCACGCGGCACTCAGCCAGCTGCTCGTCCCAGTGCGCCCGCGCGCCGGGATAGGCCACGAGCGGGAGCAGGTCCTCGGCCGCGATACCCTGCACCACCTTGTCGGTGCGATGCACCGCAAGCGTGGGCGACACGCCCGGCACCAGCCGCCGCCGCACATACAGCCCCTTTTTCTCCTGGACGAGCGTCCACCCGGCAGGTGCCCCGGCAGGGTCCGGCGGCTGCTCCGCATGGATGTGTTGCAGCACGCCGAGTGCCGCGAGGGCCGCATGCATGCGCGGCGGCGGCGCGGGCGGCGGCGCCTCGGTCGGCGCAGGCGCCTCAGCCTCCGCGGGCTGCACCTCGCTCGCCGGCGGCGCGGGGCCATCGAGTGCCACGCGCTGCGGCTTGGTGCGCTTCTTCTGCGCCAGCGCCTGCACCTGCGCGGCATCGAGCTCGTCGGTATCGACATGGACGCGCAACCCGTTGAGCAGCACGACGCCGTGTTCGACGCTCTGGACGGGCCCCTTGCACACGTCCACTTCCACGCGCTCGGTGCCCGCGTGCTCGAGCGTAAGCCACAGACCACCGCTCCCTGTGAGCGAGTGCCGCCGCAGGCACGACACGGCCGTCGGTGGCGGCATCACGCGGATATCGAGGTTCGGCGCCCAGCGCTCGATATCGCAGCGGAGCTCGCACTCGAGCGTGTCCGATGCGGTGTCGGCGCACGCGACGTACTCGAGGTGGAACGCGTCCATTGCGGGTGCATAGCTCTGCACCTGCGCACGCGCATTCAGCATGCGCGACACCATCGGCGGGCCACCATGCTTGATCGCCCGCTCGCCGGCGTCTGCCATCGCCGCGACCATCAGCGGCGGGATGCGCGTCTTGGACAGCCATCCACGCGGATCGCTCTGCTCGATCAGTGTCAGATGCACGGTCGTCGGCGAGAGCGCCTCGATGCTCCAGCCCTGAAGGTCGACGTGCGTGCGGATTGTGCCGGCATCAGCGGGTGGCGCACGCTCGTCCGCCGAAAAGGAAAAAAGGTGGATCGACGTCGGCGACTTGTACACGGTCTGCACGAGCGCCGCGTCGCGTGCACTCACCGGCCACGCGCCGGGGTACACCACATGCCACACGCTGCTCTGGCCCCCCAGATCCTCCAGCAGCTCACCGCGCTCAACGCCAGCGCTCCAGGACGCGACGAGCGCCGGCGAGCTCAGCTGGCTGTACAGGTCCCACACGCTTAGACCCACAAACGTTGCCTCGGCGCGGTACACCACAAGCGTGGGGTCGATCGAGTCCAGCTTGGTCACCGTCACGCCGCGTGTGTCGCTGACATTCGTCCATTTGGCCTCAGGCTCCTGGAGGAGCGATGCAAAATACACATAGTTTCGCCGCACCGTCGTCGCCAGCTCACCGAGCTCCGGCGCACGCAGCGACGACGTCGACGCCACGCGGCGCTGGTCACTCGCGCTAGGCGCGCGTTCCTCGGCTTGTGAAAAGCGCCGCAATACGGCATCGTCCTCGGGCACCGCCTCGCGCGCGCGGGACTCGGTCGGCACCTCGCCATTCAGGCGCACGCCGTCCGTCTCGACACTCGTCGCATCGAGCGACATGCGCACCAACGCATCGGAATCGTCCAGCGCACTGTGCCGCACGTCCAGCTGGTACCACGCGCCGTTTCGCGCAACGCTTCCCTGCAAGTCACAGCCCGGGTGGGAGCGGCGCACCACACGCACGTCCCAGCCATGCGCGGCCGCGAGCCGGATGCGCAGAGTGCGGGGTGACATGGGCACGGTGCGCGCGCCGTCCAGCTCGAGCGCACGCGCCTTGCCGTCCATGACCACGTATTCGAGATGCAGCGCGGGCTCGGCGTGCTGCGCGGTAATCTCAATGCCCTCGCCGTACTGCGCTGCATAGGCAATGCGCGTGCCGTTCGCCTGCACACACTCGACGAGCGCCGGCAGCATGTGCGGGAGCGGCGCAATCATGGCGCTCGGCCGCACGCCCAGCACCGAGCCGCGCGGATCGAGCGCCCAGTATGCCGTCATGTGCAGGCGCGCGGGGTCATCTGCGCGGCGGTTCACGACGAGCGAGAACAGGTGCACCTGTGCACGCACATAGGGTGGTGCAGGCCGCAGGTAGCTCGGCGCATCTGGCATGCGAGGCACGGACGCCACGGTGAGGACGAGCGTCGAGGCGTCGTGCCGCACCTGCGCGAGAACGACGGCGTCGCGGGGGCTCGCGGGCCACCCCAGGTTGAAGCGCATCCTGCACAGGCGTGTATGCAGCCCAAGTGTCTCGAGGATCTGAGAGTCTTCAACGATCGGCAGCCATTTGGGCACGAGCTTCTGGGACGTGAGCAGGGCGAGAAAGGCGCAGAGATCCGGCCCGTCCCAGTTGCCCGTCCACGTCGCACGGTACACGTCTGTACCTTGCACGCGTTGGCGCATCACCGCGAGCGACACGCCCTCGGGCATGTCGTCGGAAGCGCCATCGCGGCCGACGGGGACCGTTTGCCACTGCGGTGCGTGCCGCTCATCAATATGCAGCGCGGTGAGCAGCTCTAGTGACTCGTCCAGGGTGCGCTGCCATGGCTCCCTTAAACTTTCAAAAGAGTCCGGCACCGATGGGGTCTCTGTGACATCCTCCATCCCGGCGCATGGACGACGGTCAAAACTGGGGCGGCGCGCTGGGGCGCCATCGATCGGGATACAGGGCCATCCCTTGATAAACCCTCTGTCCCAGCACCCTACCATCCCTTCGACCCTATAACTCAGTCGGTTAGAGTGTGGAGCTAATACGATGTGTTACTCCAAAGTCGCCAGTTCGAGCCTGGTTAGGGTCATAACAATTTTTTTAACTACGGATAGTACCCAGTCGGCATGTAACCCGTAGGCATCATACCCATCGGCACAAAGCCCCCGGTAAAGGGGGAGGGCGCTGGCCCATCGACGATGCCGCCAGCCGCAAAGCCTGTGGGCTGAGCACGCAGCGCATCGTACTTGCCACTGCTTTGTGGCGCCGACGCGTCCCGATTCCCAAACGCTCCTGCGCCCGTCTTCATCTGCTCAAATACATTCGCTGCGCTGAACCGCTCCTGGGAATTCGTCGCAGCCGTCGTCTCGGCCGTTGCAGCACCGAGTGTCGGCGGCTGTGGCACATAGCCCGTCGGCTGCGGCTGCGGCTGTGGCTGCGGCACACCGTACGACCCCGTCGGCGGCCCAAAGCCTGTCGGCTGCGGTACGAAACCCGGCTGTACAAAGCCCGTCGTCTGCGGCATAAAGCCCATACCCGTCGCCTGGGTCGGGACAAACTGTCCTGTGCCCTGCAACGGAATGAGCGGCTGCAAAAGCGACTGATTCAGCGGCACAGGCGCCAGCGGCCCACGCGGTCCATTCGGGTCCGGCATGGGCGCTGCCGGCTTCGGCGACGGCTTGAGACGCTCCAGCTTGTCAAACAGCTCTGAGTTGGGGTCGGCCGGGCGCTCGTTCTTCTTCGCCTCCGCCTCGCGCGCCTCCTTTTCTTCGCGTTCGCGCTGCCGCACAATCTCCACAGCAGCTGCAATCGTCGCAGCATCCACACCCGTCGGCGCCGGTGCCGATGCGGGCACCTGCTTAGGTTCGCGCTCAGGCTCCGCGGCGCGCGGCGACTCCATGCGTGGCGGGCGGTCACTGGCGCGGCGCTGCGCAGCAATCTCCTGTGCTTGCAGGCGGCGTGCCAGCGCCTCGTCCTCCTGTGCCTGGCGGTCCCGCGCCGCCTGCGAGAGCGGCGCGGGCGCAGGCGACGACGACTCCGTCTCTGGCGCGGCGCCGTAGGTTTGCTGGATATAGCGGCGCACACGCAGAATGTCGCCTTCTTTGAGACCCAGGCTCCGCAGCATGCTAGCATCGAGATCCGCGAGGATCGACTCGTCCATATGATCGCGCTCAAACGACGTCGCATAGCGTGTGCAGTGGTCGACATCGACACCCGCATTCAGGAAAAAGTCGAACCAGTCCATATGCGGACGCGGCTTTTGGCGCTCGCGCGCCGCACTCTCGAGGCGTCGGCGCTCACCTGCGTCCGCCTCGCGCTCGCGCTCGCGCTCGCGCCGCTCCGACTCCCGCTCGACCGTCGAGTCGCCACCCAGGCGGCGCCCAGTGACACTCTCTAGGTACACGAGGTCGGTCCGCGACATTTTGACGAGCGGCACATCAATGATGGCGCCGTTTGCCTTGTGCAGACGCACCACGTCACGACGCACACCCACCAGCTCCGCATCGACGCGGAAGCGGCCGGTGGCATCAACCCAAGTGCGCATACGCGCCCCAGAGGGTCGCGCGGCGGTGCGCTCCGCCGGCCGCGGCGTGCGCGGCTCCTCGGCCGGCATGTGCCGCATCTTGAGGTCGAGCGCCACGAGGCTCGGGCTCGGCGGCTGGTTAAGCAGCTTGACGTACGAGGCGGGCACCACGCCCACCTGGCCCGTGGCGGACTGCAGTTTCCACCACTCGTCGTTCTCGCGCTCCACGAGGTACAGCTGGTCATTCTCCGAGACGGACAGCTCGTCGTGGTCCTGCGCCTCAAAGTCGTACAGGACCACGACCATCTCGCTCTCGTTCATGCCCCGCGCGGGCGGGGGGACTTGGAGTGTCGACGACTCGCGGTACAAGCGCCGGCTCTGTTCGAGGCGCGCAGTGATCGCCTCGTACGCGGTGCGCGAGCCGACATGGAACACGAGCGTTGGCGGCACGCCTTTCGCTTGCACGGCAAGCACGAGGTACTTGCCCTTCTCGAGCGTCCACGACCGCACATCCTGGATCGCGATGCGCGGCACAGACGCGCCGTCCTGCTCTGTCACGTAAAATACGGACGCATTGCCGATCCCCAGCGTGCCCTTGGACTTGCGCTTGCGCTTCTTCGCATCAAACTCGCTCACGGACCACATGCGGATCTCGTCGCCGGCCCCCGGCGCCGTCCACGACGCCGGCACACTTGACGGCACGACCGTCGACGCCTGGCCATCCGCTGCATCCGGCTCGTCGTCGGCGGACGGCGACGCCGGCCGCGGCGTGGTGGCCATAGATGGCGACATGCTTGGCGACACAGCCGCAGACGCCATCACCTTACGTGTTGGTGGCGGTAACAGTACTGGTGCTTCGGCCGGTGGCGCAGGCGCAGGCGGCGCAGGCGGCGCAAGCGGCGCACGCACGGGCGCCATAGCCTCACTCTGCACGGCCTCGTCCGCCACGGCCTCGTCCGCCACGGCCTCGTCCGCCACGGCCTCGTCCGCCACGGCCTCGCTTGGTACGGCTTCGTCCGCTACCGCCTCGCTTGGTACGGTCTCGTACGCTACAGCCCCGCCCGCGTCCGCCTCTTCCACATAGTTGGCCGGCACGAGGCCGACCGCGTCCGCTGCAGGCGGCTGCGTTCGCGCGAGAAGCCACTCGCCCTCGTCCTCGAGCACGTCGAGCGGCTGCGCCTCAGAAATCGTCAACTCGTCGCTGTTCTGTGCCTCATATTCATACGCAGCCACGACCGAGCGCAGCGGCGCACGCATCTCGACATAGTTCGCCGGCACGAGGCCCGCCGCCCCAGACGCCTTGTGGCGGGCCTGGCACCACGTGCCGTCGAGCACATCATCAATATACACGACATCGCCTTCCGCGAGGCTCAGCTCGTCGTCCGCCTGTGCGGCGTACTCATACTGCGCCTCCGCGATCCCCAGGCGCACCATGCGTCGTCGTTGCGTCGGCGCCGATACCCGTCTCCGCACCGCCGCACCAGAGTCACGTGAATGGCCCGCGACGGCCGCGCCGGGCGCCGTGCTCGCTCGCGTCGCCACGCGTCTATCGTTGTCGTGTGGGCTGCTTGCGAATGGTGCGTGTCTCTTGCTGACCTAGCCACCGATGCACCAGCCGAACGGCTCTGCTGCCCTACCACCCCGCGACATGTACGCTGGCCTCGCGACGCCTCGGTACCCCGTCGCCGGCCTGGCTCGGCGGCCCGGCCGGCCGGGTGAGGCGCCGCCTCACGGCATGCCGTATCACGCGTATGCGCCGCCGCCTGGATACCCACCGCCCACGGCGCAGCCAGAGCCGCCGTACGGATACGACATGGCAGCGTACGCGTCGCCGATGGTGCCCGGCGCGCCCCCGAGCCTTGGCGCGCCGCCCGCCGCGCCCGCGGGCGATGCGGGCAGTGCGCCGAGTGACGCCGCACCGACAGGCCCGACGCCGACCGTGTACCTCGCCACGTACTCATCGGTGCCCGTGTACGAGATCACCGTGCGCGGCATTGCCCTCATGCGCCGCCGCTCGGACGGGTATCTGAACGCGACGCAGATCCTCAAGATCGCCGGCATCGAAAAGGCGCGCCGCACCCGCATTCTCGAGCGCGAAATTCTCACCGGCGAGCACGACAAGGTCCAGGGCGGCTTTGGCACGTTCCAGGGTACCTGGATTCCCTTACAGCGCGCGCAGGAACTCGCCATGAACTACAGCGTATACCACCTCATCCGCCCGCTCCTCGACTTTGACCCGGCCGCGTCGCGCGCCATCGGGCCATCGGCACCGACGCGGCGCAAGGCTGAAAGCCCGCGCGCGCCTGCGCCGCGCGCGGCGCTGCAGCAACCGCGCTTTCTGACCCTCAAGCCGCCGCGCGCGAGTACCGAGGCGCTCGGCACGACGGCTGGCGGCCTGGTGCATACCTTGCCTGCAGCTGGTGCGCCGGTGCCGGCGGCGGGCGTGCCGCCCGGCTCGCACCCCACGGAGCGCCAGGCGCTTGGCGCGTCGTCGGTGCACTACCTGAATGGGCTGGGCAGCGACGCGCTGCGCAGTGCGGCGCCGCCGATGGACGCCGGCGACGATGCACCAGCAGGCGACGCGGCGGGCCCGCGTTTCGCCGACAAGGCGGTGCCGCCGCGCCTGGGTGACGAGCGCGAGCGCCGCGCGCGCGAGCAACTCACGGGCCTCTTTGTGCATGACCCGGCGGCGCCGCCCACGGCGCGTGCGCCGGTGGACGAGCTGCACGCACTGCTGCACGAGCTCGGCAGCGATGCGGCGCGGCGGCCGCGCTCCCTGCTGAACCTCGTGATCGATGACCACGGGCACACAGCATTGCACTGGGCGGCCGCGCTGTGCCGCCTGCCGCTTGTGCGCATGCTCACGGCGCTGCCGACCGCGCAGGGCGGCGCGAACATCAACGTGGGCAACTATGCGGGCGAGACAGCGCTGCACCGCTCGGTGCTCGTGACGAATGCGTACGAGATGTCGCAGTTCCCCGAGCTGCTCGAGCTGCTCGCGGGCAGTCTCGAGACGCGCGACCACCGCAAGCGCACGGTGCTTCACCACATCGCGCTCGTGGCCGGTCTTAAAGGGCGCGCGGCGCCGGCGCGGTACTATTTGCGCTGTGTACTCGAGCGCCTGGGGCGCCCCGGCGCATCGGGCCTGGTCGACGCGCAGGACGACGAGGGCGAGACGGCGCTGAGTATTGCCGCGCGCCTCGGCAACACCAACATGATCCAAATGCTTCTCGAGGCGGGCGCGCGCAAGGACCTGCCCAACTACCTCGGCATCACGCCGCTCGACTGGGGCATCACGGGCGCGTCGCCGGCGGCGGGCGAGCCGGGCGTGCTCAGCGAGCTGGGCTCGTACCGTCCCGCGGACATGGTGCGCTCGCTCACCAAGCCGCCGCCGGGCCCCGTGAAGAAGAGTCACGACGTGCGCGAAAAGCTCGTGCAAACGCTGGACGAGCTGCAGGCTATCTTTGACCGTGAGGTGGCCGCAAAGCAGAGTGCGCTCGAGACGACGCAGACGCATCTCCAGGCGGCCACGCGCGAGCTCGCGGCGCGCCGCCGCGACATGGCCGCGGCACAGGCGGCTGTCACGGAGCGCGAGGAGCTGCGGCAGCGGCGCGAGAACCTCACACAGGCGCTCGCCGCGCTGCCGCCGCCCACGAGCGACGCCATGTGGACGCAGGCGCCGCTGGACGAGGCACACGCGGCGCTCGCGCCCGGCGCCGACGACGCGTCGCAGGCCGCCGCCGTGGTGCGCCTCCGCTGGCTGCTCCGCCGCTGCGACGAAGAGGGCCACGCCATCGAATCGGACATGCACGCGCGGCGCGCGAGTGCGCAGGCGCGGCAGCACCTGTACCACCAGGTCGTTGCCATGTGTGCCCAGGTGCCGCTCGACAAGGTCGACGGCATGCTCGATGAGCTGCTCGCGGCAGTCGAGTCGATCGGCCCCGACGTCGATATGCACTCGGTCGCCAATTTTATGCACAAGGTCGGGCGCACCGAGGCGCTGCCACGGACCGGCTCCGACGGCGAAGCGCTGCCCCGCACGCCGCCCAAGCCGGGGCCGGACACGACGCAATAGTGGAGGTAGTTCCCGCCACGATGGACGCCGAGCTGCAGGCGTTCCGGGCGCAGTGGCGCGACGAGGTCGTGGCGCGGCATGGCGCGCCGGCGGGGGATGTGCCGGCCGCCCCGGTCAGCGCGTGCAGCACGCCGCGCCGCACGTTACCGGCGCCCTCGCCATGGCCAGTGCGGCCGGACAGCCTCCGCACGCTGCTCGAGACGCTGAGCCAGGCGCATGCCGACTCCGTTGCGCGGCATGCCGCTGAGGCTGCTGAGCAGGACGCCGTGGACGCTGTGGACGCCGTGGCGGCCCGGCTCGGAGCACTGCAGCTCCATACATCCGTGCACGACATATACCCCGCGGACGAGCAGGTGGCCGTCCCTGTCGCGCGGCTGCCGGACGAGGTGTGGCTCGCGATCCTCCTGCATGTCGTCGCGCCGACGCGTGCACCGGAGCTCGTGCCGGCGGCGCGCGAGTTCCAGGCATTTGTGCCCGAGCCTGGCGAACCTTGGCGGGCGTACACGGGCCCCGACTACGTGGCGCTCGAGCGTGTGGGGCGCGTGTGCTGGCGCCTGCGCTGGCTGTCCGCGCACGCGCAGGTGTGGAAGGCCGTGGTGCAGGCGGCGTACGAGGCGCCGCTCGTGCGGATGCCGTGCAGCTGGCGCGATGCGTTTGTGCACGAGCCGCGCGTGCGCATGAACGGCACGTACATTGCGACGTGCGAGTACACGCAGCAGGGCCTGTCCGTCGAGAACGTGTGGGTGCGCGTGCTGCACAAGGTCGAGTTCTTCCGGTACCTGCGCTTCTTCCCGAACGGGCGGTGCCTCAGCTGGCTCACGACCGAGTCGCCGGCCGACGCGGTGCGGCAGCTGGTGCCTGGCCTGCGCACCAAGGGGTGCGCGGCCGGGCGCTGGCACATGCTTGTTGACGAGGGCGCGCCGCCCGCGCGCCGTGGCGCGACGATCGTAATCGATGACCTGCGCGACCCGCACCTGCGGGCTTATACCTTCCAGATGACGCTGCACCTGCATCCGGCGCCGGGGCGCTGGCACCGCCTCGAGATGCTGGCTTACTCGTCGCTGCATCTGCAGACGGCCGAGGTTGTGCCGATCCCCCACCGGCACGCGCGCCCTTTTGTGTTTTCGCGCGTCGTCGGCTATGGCGTCTAAAATACAATGCTACGCATACGCCGCACACTGTCGCAGCAGCTCCGCAGGCGCAAGCTCCGGCGCGGCACTTACGAGTGCGCGGTCGCGCAGCGCGCGCTCGAGGTCCTCGCCCACGAACCAAAAGTCGTCCTGGTGCTCGATCATGTCGTACACGATGCGCTGCGCGACGAGCGCCTCGGCCGTCGTCGGCTCCGTGGCACGCGTAAACAAGAGGCTCGGCGCAAGCACTGTCGCGAGGTTCGCCGCATCCATGCGGCTGCCTGTTTCGTCGTCGACGTACGAAAACGTTGCCACAAACTTGAAAAAGACAAAGAGCACCTCCATCGTATCGCGATGCGCACGTGGCAGAAGCATCGCGACGAGCCGCAGCAGCCGGTGGCGCTCCGCCGCGTCCCACTCGCTCGCCTGCGTCGCGAGAAACAGGCTGTAGAGGCGCGCCGTAAATAGGGGGTCCGGCAGCTCGCGCAGGAACTTTTTCAGTAGCGCGGCCAGCTGCACCGGGTGGTCCTCAAACAGGTTCACGCCGTCCGCGTCGCGGTCAAGCGCGTCCGCGAGCTCCTTGAGCCGCCGCACGTGCCCGTTCTTGCGGAAGATGCCTTCCACCGACACATCCATCTGGCGCATCGCCGAGACAACGTCGTCGACCAGCGCAGGCACACGCATTGGCGTCGGCGTCGCGCCCAGTGTCGAGTCGGCGCCCTGCCGCTCGACCAGGTACTCGAGCGAGACACCAAACACGCCTTTGCGCCGCACATCGCGCCGGTCCTTGCCACCTTTGAAGAGAAACTTGCCCCAGAACGTGCTCTTGCGCACCTCGAGCAGCTCGAGCAGCTCATCCATGCGCAGCTGGTCACCCAGCGCCGAACGCTGCAGCTGGACGAGCGCCACATACTTGAGCACAAGCAGCTCCTCCGACGACAGCGAGCTCAGAGGCCGCCTCGCCGCCTCGCCCGGCACCCGTTGCTCGCGGTCATGCTCCGCCTGCAGGATCATGGGAATGTCCGCCAGCGTAATTCCCTCATTCGTCGAGTCACTGGGCAGCGGCGGCGTCCGCGCGCCGTCTTCCTGCACCAGCACATCCGAATTGTGCCGCGTAAACGGCGCACGGATCGGGATCGCCCCCGCCAGCGGCCGCGCAGGCGGCGCGCCCTCGTCGTGTCGCACACTGTCGCCTCCCGGCGCCGTATGGAAGCCGGCGGGCTGCCCGATGACCGTGCTGATTCGCGGCACATGCGCCTTGCTCGACGTGTGTCGGTCGAGGTACTGCGACTCTATGCGCTTCGCCTCCGCCGACTTGCGGTATGTGCTCGACTCGGCATCGGTCAGCTCATCCGGTTCGGGCTCCGGCGGCAGCGGCACCTCGAGCAGCGCCTGCCGCTTGAGCAGCGCATCCAGGCGCTTGAGCGCCACACACAGCAGGAACGCATACTGCTCCAGGCGCGTCACCGGCAGGTACCGCGCCGCCGGCTCGCCCGCACATTCCACGCACCGCATGGCCCCCTTGTCGCGCCGCGCGCTGTGGTACACGAACTGCGTGATCGGCGCGCTGGGCGGCCGTGCCACGTCGTCCTCACGGCACAGCGGCACAGGCACACTGCCATCCGGCTTCAGCGCACCCCGCTGGCAGTTCACACACTTAACACATGCCCAGTGCCACCGCAGCGCCACACCGAGCCGCACACACTCGTCCTCGACCGTGTACCCACATAGGACGCACAGGTCCGCCGCCTGGTCCGCCTCGTGCGGGCCGCGCACGCACGGCAGGCTCGTGTATCCATGCACCGCATCCGTATCGAGCGTGTCGTGCAGGCCCTGTTGCGCCACCAGTTCGTCCAGGCGCGCCAGGAACGACTCGAGCGCAGCCGGCATGCCATGCTCCTGGTCGAGACGCAGCGCGCCCGTGAGCGAGATGCGGATCAGGATCTTGAGGTAGTGCGCAAGCCCCGTGACGAGGGAGAGCAGCTCCTGCGTAATGTGCATGCGCTCCTCACCGACCTCCTGCGAGCGAGACAGAAGAGAGAAAAAGTTGACGATTTTCTTGCACAACATACGCGCCTCACGCACGTACTGGATCGACGGCGCGCCCGCTCGCTGGAAGTGCATATCCAGCTCATCGATGGCGGAGAAGAGCACTTCCACATGCACAACGAACCGTGCAGCAAAGCGCACACCGCCCAGGTACTTGCCGCTGCTTACATGCCGCAGCATGTCCGAAATGCACGCCGCCGACGACTCCTCAAACGCAGAGAGCACGCGCCAGATCGTAAACACGCGGTGCTCCATCGCCCGCTGCTTCTGCAGCACCGAGGCGGGCGTCTCGGCAGGCTCCTCCGCGTCCTCGTCCGACGCGCTTGGCGACAGCGCGAGCGCACCAGGCATGCTCAACGCCACCTCATCGGCGCCGTCGTGCGCGCGCGCCGGCGCGTGCACTTGTGGTGCTAACTTGATCTTCCAGTACCGATGGATCATGTAGCACTCAGGGTGCCAGTGCTCGTCCGCATTGTTGCGATTGATCTCAACAAACTGCTTGAGGATGGCCGTGTGGCACCCCGCACACTGGATCGCAAAGAGCGTGCTGTAGTGGAAGTGGCAATACACCTGACCACCATGCTCGTAGTAACTGTCGTCGGGTCCAAACTGCGTCTCGCACAGCGAGCAGGTAAAGTGCTCGACATGGTACTTGGCGCCGAGCGCGGTAATGTAGCTGCCACGGAGCGCATGCCCACACTTGGCACACAGCAGGTCCAGCCGCCGGAAGTAGTCTGTCTCACACAGCGGAAACAGCTGCCCGGGCTTCTCGTGCATCATGTCATCGGTCGCCGAGAAGAACTTGGATGCGACATTGCAACCGCAGTCCGCACACTTGAAACACTCCAGATGGTATACACTGCCGAGTGCCCGCACAAACTGCCCAGAGATCAGGCGGCCACATTGCCGACACGCCTGCTCCTTGCGCACAGCCCGTTCGTCTGGGCCAACCGGGCGCGAACTCACATGCCGTCGCGCCGTCGGCCGCACATTCGACACAGGCGATGCGTCACGCGGCGCACCCAAGGGCGCTCCGCCGCCACCGCCTGCGGCCTCCGCCGCCATGCGCGGCTCCATGTGTCAAGAGAGACGAGTTGGATCGTCTGCCGGCTGCGCGTGCGACACACTGTAATCGGCCCAGTAGGCCGCCGCACCTGCGTTTTCAACACCTGCGCGGCCCCCGTAGGTTCCTGAAAAATTGCAGATGCACCCCGCCGCGGCAGCCGCGGCCCCCGCGGCCCCGAGGCCTCGCTCCTACGCGCCACCCGGCCGTATGTCGGATTTGCGCGCGTCGTCTGAGCACGACGCGAATGCTGCGTCTGCAGGCGCCGATGAGCGCCGCATGGCGCTTCCGATGCGCTCCCTGAATGCGTCCAAAGAGGCTATGTTTGACGCGGACACGGACGTGATGGACGACCTGCTCGTGATGCCTGATCCGAGCGTCGTGCCGCCGCTCGAGGGGCCACCGCGCTTACCATCAGCGATGCCGTACCTCCCTGGCGCATCGGCATCGCGCACATCGATCGACCTATTTGGCCAGAGCGTGCGCCAGATCAGCCAGGCCCTCCCGGCGTCCTGGGATCCTGAGCAGCTGCCGGAATGGCTGCGGCGCGGTGCCGGCGTGTTTGAAGGCACAGTGAATATGGCGAACAGCATCCTGGGCGCCGGTATCGTCAGCCTGCCGTATGCCATCCGCGAGTCGGGCTTTGTCGCTGGTATCGTGCTGCTCGCGGGCATTGCGCTGCTGACTGACTGGACGATCCGTCTGATCGTGCTCAATGCCAAGCTCAGTGGGCGCGCGACGTACATTGATATCATGGGCCACTGCTTTGGGCAGCACGGGCGCATGGCTGTGTCGATCTTCCAGTTTGTGTTTGCGTTTGGCGGCATGTGCGCCTTCTGCGTCGTCGTCGGCGATACGATCCCGAACGTCATCTCGAGTGTGCTCCCGGTGCTGCGTGACACGATTTTGAGCAACCGCCAGTTTGTTATTGTCGTCTGCACCATGGCCATCAGCTTCCCGCTGTCGCTGTACCGCAACATTGAGAGTCTAAGCAAGGCCAGCGCCGTCGCGCTCCTATCGATGGTCTTTATCATTCTTGCCGTCGTTGTGCGCGGCCCCGCGATGCCCCCCGAGCTCAAGGGCGACCCGAGCCTGCGCTTCACACTCGTGTACCCGATGAAGCTTATCCGCTCCATCTCCGTGATCAGCTTTGCGTTTGTGTGCCACCACAACTCGCTGCGTACGTATGGTGCACTGACCCAGTCATCTATGGCAGCCTAAAAGAGCCATCCATGGACAAGTTCCGCACGATTACACACTACTCGACGCTCATCTCGGCCGTCGCCGCCATCTCCATGGCCGTCGCGGGCTACTGGTCCTTCGAGGACAAGACGCTGTCCAACGTCCTAAACAACTTTCCACAGAGCGATACGGTCGTGAACATTGCGCGCTTTTGCTTCGGCCTCAACATGTTCACGACGTTACCGCTAGAGTGCTTCGTGTGCCGCGAGGTGCTTGAGACCTATTTCTTTGGGGGCGAGTACGAGCGCCGGCGCCACATTGTCCTCACCACGAGTCTGGTCCTCTCTGCGATGGTCATCTCGCTGTTAACTTGCGATCTGGGCATTGTGCTGGAGCTGACGGGCGGCCTGAGCGCCACGGCGCTCGCCTTCTGCTTCCCGAGTGTGTGCTACCTGAAACTGAGCCACGACGCGAGCCAGCTCGACTGCTCCACGCTCTACGTGCCGGAGTCGGACGCCGACCACCTCGCCACGGATGTGGAGGGCACCGAGGGACCCATCGAGGCCGAGAACCTCTCGCTGCCCCTCCGGCCGGGCGCCGACGTCGCGCGGCGGCAGCCGCAGCAGGCGTTCCGCTGGTGGGAGTCGACCAAGCTGCTGAGCATCGCCTGTGCCTTGTTCGGTTTCCTGGTCCTAAATGTGTCTGGTATGTCGCGCCCTCTCACAGCAGTGTTCACCGCCCTCAGCGACGCGTGGAGTGGCCGCACCGGCGCCACCCAAAAGTGCTAGCTAGCCCGATACCTGTACCTCGTACGCCAAAGTGGAGGCGCGCCTGCCGCGGCACGCGTTGCGGCTGCCTCCACCCACGTGAGCGCGACGCGCACCGCGCGGCGGTGGCGCCTTGCCTCGCCCCTCCGACACGCCGGCGGTGGTCATGATGTCCCACGATGTGATCCTGCACAAGCAGGGTCCGCTCTCACGTGTATGGATCGCCGCGCACTGGGATAGAAAGCTCAGCAAGTCGCAGCTATTGCAGACGAGCATCCCGTCGAGCATTGATGTCCTCGTCGGCGACGGCGATGAGGCACCCATGACACTGCGGATCAGCGGGCAGCTCCTCCTTGGCCTCGCGCGAATCTACTCACGCAAGGCCAAGTACCTCCAGGACGATTGCTCCGATGCGCTCCTACGCATCAAGGTCGCATTCCGCGGCACCGCCGTCGTCGACCTCTCCCACGAGCAGCTGCACGGCGCGCGCGCGGCCATCACCCTGCCCGACGTGTACACGCCTATGGACCTGCTCCTCCCCGAGCCGACACTCGACCAATGGGGTGTACGTCCCACCGCACATCCGCGCCAGCTCGCGCGTCCCGCGGACATTACGCTGCCCGACGCGCACTGGGCCATGGACGAGCTCCCACCCCTCGGCCCGCCCAGCGAGGCGCTCGGCGACGTGTCCACGACCGGCTTTGACCTTGGGCTCGTGGACGACAGTCCCCGTCGCTCGCGCCCGCGCGCGCCACCGACCAAGCGCGTGCGCCACGATACCCACCGCGATACGACTCAGCATACCTTGCCCATGGATGAGGCGCCCGGTGCCGACGACTCGCTCGCGAGTATCGGCGTGGCGCGCCATGCGGCACCGACCGGGGGCGCTGCCGAGCACGTCCACGCGCTCGTAGGCGATTTGGATCTGAGCGCGGACCTCTCGCTCGAACCGCTGCCGGACCTGTCGGCCGCCGCGCCGTTGGACATGCCGCCACTGCCCGAGCGCTATGGCGGCACGCCGCCGCCCCTTCTCCCCGATATGCGCTCGTCACCTGCGCCAGGCCGCCGCGACCTGACGCTGGACGACGTGGCACATGCGCAACTCACGCCCCAGACGGCCGCCAAGCTGCGCACGGCGGCCGAACAGCGGGCGGCCGAGGCAGCACCGCGCAGCACCCGCAAGCGCCCGATCCAGGACGACGTGACGGAAATGTACCCTGCGCGCGCGCGCTCGCTGCAGGCGCGAGCGGCGCAGGTGGCCGCGACGCTTGCGCCAGCGACGCACCAGCAGCATTGCCTGCCGGCGTCGCGTGTGCAGCTCGCACTGCTGGCGGCGCAGGCGCGCGGTGCCCAGCCCGTGCTTGCGCGCGGCCTCGGCATGACGTGGGGTGCCATTGTGCATGACCTGCCGGCCCTCGGTCCTACCGCATCGGACGCTCGGCGTGCGATGCTCGCGCGCAGTGCCGTGTCGCCCCAAGATGAGATGCAGGCGTGGCTGCAGCGTCTCCACGAGCAGACGCAGGCGCTGCGCATGGGCGACGAGTTTCCCCTCGAGGTCGGGCGTCGTGCCAGCGTGGCGCCCGCGTGGCTCGAGCCGCCGCCGATGCCCGAGGTTGAGATGGCCAAGCCGATGGATGACAGCTTTGATGTATCCCACGCGACGGAGGCGCCACTCGACACGACCGAGCCCGCAATGGACCTGCCCGACATGGATATGAGCATGCCCGAGGCGGATGCGGACGCAGCGCCGTCGCCGGCGCCGCGCCGCTCATCCCGGCACCGCCGCTCGAGCGTGGACGTGACGGGCCGCCCTGCACCGCTCGAGCGTATGCCGTCGCCCGAGCTCGACACGGCCGATGTGCTGGTGGATGTGCCGCCGGCCTACCCGCTGCAGGCATTCGACTCGCGTGCGCCCGACACCACCGACACGGACGCGGTGCATGTGCGTACGCGCCGCGCTGCGCATGTGCTGCGCACAACCATGGCGTCGGAGCGCATCTCGTTCCATGGGCTCGATGCGCAGGCGACGCGCCGCGCAGCGGCCGGCTTCTTCTTTGAGCTGCTCGCCCTCGGCACACGCGACTGTGTGCGCCTGCATCAAGCGCACGCGTACGGCGACATTCACATCGAGGCCAAGCCTGCACTCTACGACCTATAGTTACGATAGCGGCCCCGCCGTCAGCGCGAGCACCGCACTGCCAAACGGCACGCGCCAGTGCCCTTCGCCGTCGCTGGGCACCATGCGGTGGAGGCGCGTTGCGAGCAGCGGCAGCCGTGCAGGGGGATGCCGACCTTGCGCGACCGACTCGCGTACGGACGCGCGGAGCAGTGCCTCGACGGCGACGGGGATCCGCTCCGGCACAGGCATCGCTGCTGTGTCGCCGCACGGCAAGCGCACACGCCATACGTCCCAGCGTGCCTCGGCAGTGTGGTCCGCGCGCCGTATGCCAAGTAGCCACACGGGCTCGCCGTCCGCATGGGGGTATACGTCCGCGACGCCCCGGACGTTCGGCAGGCTGTCGATCAGCACGAGCCGCGGCTGGCCACGTGTGCCCCGCACCTGCACGAGCCACACGCGGTTCGCCGTCTGCACGAGGAACTGCGTCGCACGCACCCGCTCAATCGAGCGGACCGCACCGTCCGCCGGCGCATTGAGTGCCAGAGACGCCACCGCGCTCTTGCGCGGCATGGCCCATAGCTGCAGTACGCCGTCGTGCCCGCCGGTGAGAAGCCAGTGCGTCGGCGGAGGCGGATTCGAGACGCCCGGCGACACGCGCGGCGGCGATGGACGCGGCGGCCGCTCCGTGCTAGGTTCATCACCCAGGCATAGCGGCGGCACCAATGCCACACAGCGGATTAGGCCCCCGCCGCTCTGCACGAGGCCGACGCGCTCCACACGCAGATCGGCGTCCACGCCGTACACCGCGAGATGTCCACGTGACGATGCAGCGGCCAGCCAAGTGCCGCGCACCGGACTCGATAGCGGCGCTGCAGTCCATGCGCTCGGCAGCGGTGGGGCGGCCGGCGGGACGAGCGGCGAGAGCTCGGGTCCGGGAACGAGAGGCCATGCCCACACGGCGCCGTCGCCATGCAGCGACAACACATGCAAAGGCATACACACCACCTGCTGCACAGGGGCCGCCGGGCGCTCGCACGTGTCGTGGATGGGGTGGCTGCTCAGGTCCACGACCTGGCGCGTTGCGAGGTCCATCAGCGAGACGCGGCCCGACACCTGGCCCCATACGACGTGCCGCTTATCCGCCGCGAGCGCCATGGTCAATGTCCCGTCGGCCGGCAGCCCCTGCTCCGCCCGCAGCTTCGCGAGGCTGTACAGCGCCACGCGGCTGCCCTCTTCCACCCTCAGCGTGTTGTGTGTATCGACGCTGACACAAACGCCAGGCGCAGCAGCCAGGAAAAGAATCGGGCCCTCATGCAGCTCCTGTGTGTGCGCGACGAGCTGCAGGGTCATGGTATGGTCCGACGGGGTATCTGCATGCAGGAGGCGCCGCAGCTCGGCGTCGTCGCCCGGCTGGTGCGACGTCTCGAGCTTGTCCGAATCTTGCTGTAGGTAGCGCAGCACGACAGAAAGGATCAGCGTCGTGAGTGCAATCGGACCCACAACAAAGAGGAACAGCAAAAAGAGTGTCGTCCCACGCCGATCAAAGAACAGCGCCTCGAGCCAAGGGCCCGGCGGCTCGTGCGCGCCACGCGTGGGAAGTGCCGCATCGGCCCACGTCACGAGCACCCACGGATCCAGAACCATGCGCACGTACGGCGCGCGCCCGGGGTTGATGGCGCGCCAAAAGGCACCGTAGGGACTCGCGTCCAGCTCGGCATCACTGTACTGGTCGAGCGACGGTAGGACATGCGCGCCGGAGCCGAGCAAGCGGATCAGCCCGTGGCTCGAGAGGATCGACGGGAGCCACGCGACCAGCATGACCATACCGATGCCAGCCGCAACCGCCGTACCCACCGCCTGCGGCGCCCGCATGCGCAGCACACGATGCACTCCGTCCAGGAGGAATGCGGTCGCCGAGTGCGGGCGGTACGGTAGCAGCTTGGCCGGCGCATCCGCGGCCTCGGCCGCCGCTGCCACCGACGGGACACGCGCGCCCTGCATGAGCACCTCGGCGAGCTCCAGCCGCTGGATATCGATGCTGAGCACCGTGACGAAGAAGGTCATTTGCATAAAGTAGTCGGCGATTAGCGCGCAAATTGTAAAGACGACAAACTGCTTCACGGCTTCGAGGCGCACGAAGTAGCCAAATAGGCATAGCATCACCACATCGATCGCCGCCGAGACAGTGATCGGGCCAGCCACCTGTGATAGGCCATACGCGACCCGCGCATGGACCGTGAGGGAAAGAGGGGTGTTGGTAATTGTGCGGATGACAAAGAGCATGGTCTCGCCGCCCACGAGCACAATAATGAACGGCAGAATGGACCACGGCACGGCAGTCAAGCGGATGCCCAGCAGTGCACACAGGCTGAGGCTCAGAATGAGGTCAATCACCAGCTGCACACTGCCGGTGAATACCATACCAAAGCGCGTGTGCAACCGCCGCATCTGCACGAGTTCACGGAAAATAAATAGCAGGAGAAGGAGGTAGCCAACAACGATGACCTGGATGTGCAGCTTCGGCCGCTCCGTCACGGCCTGCGGCTGGAACTCGACCAGCGTCGAGCCGGACTCTATGCCAGGCGGTACACGCACCTGCGCCGCAGACAGGCTTGCGGCGGCCTCCCGCACGAGCGCTGGCCACGTATCGGTTGGCGCCTTGTCCAAAAAGTATGTGAGCACCAAGTACTCGGCCCGTGAGAAGAGCGGCAGGTACGGCCACCGACCGGACAGCGTCGTCGAGTAGAGCAGCGGCAGCGGGCTATGTGGCGTTATGGGCGCCACAGGCGGCGTCACAACTGCCCGCACAGGGCTGCCCGTGTAGCTCTGCGCCGGGTGCCTGTCCTCACGGAGCCGCGCCGCATCGCGGCCCCAGAACTCGAGGGGGCTTAACACCAGGCACGCGTCCGTCTCATTGCGCCGCACACACGACGGGCCGCCTCCAGTCTTGGGGTGTAGGAGACGCTCATCCAGCGCGTTTTGCAGTGCGAGTGCTGAGAGTAAAAGACGAGGGTGTAGCACACCATAGGGTGAGCCGCCTGCCCGCCGAGTCGCATCCGAGGTGACCAGCACCTGCGCGACATGCACCGTAGGAGCAGACATGTTCGTCTCGCGGACGACTTGAAGACTGGGAGTCTCGTCCCAGATCAAACGTAGGTCTTGCACGGGGTACATGTCAGATGAGATATCGGCCCGTGACGTGCCGGTCAGGTCCTGGATCGAAGCCAGCGCCATGTCCCAGATGTTGTTCGGCATCCAGGACCCCATCACACAGGCCGCATCATGCCCTGCTGTTAGCTTGTTGCGATGCAAGCACGCAGGCGCACTGGCAATCGACGACGGGTCTTCCGACGTCGTCAGCAAGTACATGACGACCGCGGGATAAAAGAGCGAGGCAATTACCACATTGCATAGGAGTATCGACCGTGTCTGATGACACGAGATCCAGTGCCCATGCTGTGCAACCCGCTCTGCAAAGGCCACACGGAAGCGGGTATACGAGCGCTTTACAGAGTCGGTGAGGTTGCGCCATGAACGGAAGGCCACAGACGGCGACGAGTCCCCAGAGGGACAGGCTTTGTCGCCGACACGTGTCCAATCAGTCAGTTGAAGCGATGCGCGCCTAGTCTCATTCCCTTTCCGACGGCGTATGAGCATGGACGGCGCATGCGCTGCGGCGCAGGACCCAACCCAACGCGAGCCGCAGGCACCTGCCCTTTGGGCAGCGTCGGTACGTCACGTGCGTAGGGCCTAACCCTGGCCCAGCCAAACTCGGCTGGTGCCCTCAGCGAGTGACAGCAAGCTATCTAACTATGTCGCACGGGACCAAGGGGCTCCGTGGCGCCTAACCCCTGGATGCGAGCACTCACGATGTCAGCTCGCGCAAGGTCGCTAGAAAGGAAATGGGCCAAATGCGGTCCCAAGTAGCTGGAAGTAGAATCGGCGTATGCCCCTAGTCTCTTCGCACCACATTTCCCGCCTTCCAACTACGCGAATCATTGTGTGCACGGCGCCGAGGCGAGACACCCTTCGCCGCCTGCGGGGTACCAGGTCACGTGTGTTGCACACGCAGCCCCGCCCCTTGTCTTACGATACCATGGCGATCACTGACTCTTCAAAACCGCTCGCCTTTGCTGTAGCTGCCTGGCTCGATTCACAGGGCGATGCAAAACTCAAAGAGGCTGCCGCTATGGTAAGCTCTGTCTTTTCCGTGGACCCTACGTCGCCGGTGGACAAGGAAACCTATGCGAAAAACTCGCCTGGCCTGCAGGCCATCTTCGATGTGTTCCTTAAGACGCAGGAGCGCATGGGTGGCGCCGCGACTCAGGCCAAGGACGCACCAAAGAAGGACAGTGTGTCGGAGGCCGACAAGGCTCGCGCTGAGGAGCTGAAGAACGAGGGCAACAAGTACATGTCGGCGAAGGACTATGGCGCTGCGCTCAACTCATACACCCAGGCCATTGAGCTGCACCCCTCGTCGCCCGTGTTCTACTCCAACCGCGCTGCAGCGTATAGCCAGATTGGCCAGCACGACGAGGCTATAAATGATGCCAAGAAGGCGGCGGAGATTGACCCCAAGTTCGGCAAAGCGTACAGTCGCCTTGGGCACGCTCTGTTTGCCTCGGGCCGGTTCGCAGAGGCAGCTGAGGCCTACGAGAAAGGTGTCGAAGTGGACCCCAGCAACAAGCTTATGAAGACTGGCCTGGATGCGTCCAAGGCGAAGATGGCCGAGGGTGGCAGCAAGGATGCCGTGGCATCTACGCCCGCCCCAAATGTGAACAATGACGCCGGTGGTTTCCCTGGTGCCGGAGCCGGTGGCATGCCTGATCTGAGCTCGCTCATGAACAACCCGATGGTGTCGCAGATGGCTCAGCAGATGTACGTGCCGCCATAAACTAACTGGCAGGATGCAGAATGGTGGCCTCGAGCAGCTCATGAACAATCCGATGCTGCGTCAGATGGCGGAGAACTTTGGCTCGAATGGTCAGATGCCGGATATCTCTTCCTTGATGAACAACCCGCAGCTTCGCCAGTACGTATGATATTTTGACACAACAGGATGGCTCAGCAGTTCATGGGCGGCATGGGTGGAGCACCCCCGCGTCCGTAAAGAGGTACTTTATAGTCATGGGTCGGCCTGGTGCCCATTTTGGGTCGGCGTTGCAAATCCCCGTCTATCTCCGTCACACCAGCTTTGGGTAGCCCGCCAAGGACCGTGTGCACTGGATTGTGCCTGACATTGGGCGCGGCGTCTTTGGTCTGTTGTTCATGTCGTCGTTCATTGTATTTCAAGTCTATGTATGCGTTTGAGAACCCCACCTCGGCCCTGGGTACCGCGAACCTGCTTCGATGTATATTTGGTGGTGTCCGGCAGCTGGCGGGCCCCTCACTGTTCGAGACGCTCAGTTATGGTTGGGGTTGTACCACGCTCGCCTTCATTGCGATGGCCATTGGGATACCCTCTACGATCGTACTAATGGCATAGGGAGCCTTCCTGCGAGAGCATGGTTGGCTCCACTGTTCCTGCTAATACCCTAGTCCATGCACAGTCCAAGTAGAGATCACGTGGCATGGTGCGGCGCTGCGTCGGCATCGGCGTTTGTCTCCGCAGTGCGGGCCAACTCATACCTTCGTATACCATTGCTGTCTTAACGATGTCGACGAATGCAGTGTATGTTGCTCAGTTGGTCAAATTGAATCGGAATACTGACACCGTATCTTCATTTGAATGGCAGTGCGGATATTGGCTTGATTGGTACGTGCTGTCATGTCTCACACAGGCCTCGCTGTCATGGGTCAGAATTTGATCCTGAACATGAATGGTATGTTTGTCTAGCCTAAGACAAAGACAAGGGATTCACTGTGGCAGCTTACAACCGTACTACCAGCAAGGTGGACGACTTTCTGAACAACGAGGCCAAGGGTGCGTGGCCGCTTCGCTGACGCGACAGGCACCAACATTGTCGGTGCGCACTCGATTGAGGAGTTTGTTGCTCTTCTGAAGCGTCCGCGCAAGGTGATCCTTCTGGTCAAGGCCGGCGCTGCGGTCGACGCGTTTATTGAGCAGCTCCTTCCTCACCTCGAGAAAGGCGACATCATTATTGACGGTGGCAACTCGCACTTCCCCGACACGGAGCGCCGCTGCAAAGAGATGGAGGCCAAGGGTCTTCTTTACGTCGGCAGTGGTGTCTCTGGTGGTGAGGAGGGTGCGCGCTACGGCCCCTCGCTTATGCCCGGTGGTAGCGAGGCGGCGTGGCCCCATATCAAGGAGATCTTCCAGAAGACGGCTGCACAGAGCGACGGCGAAGCGTGCTGTGACTGGGTCGGCACCGGCGGTGCGGGTCACTACGTCAAGATGGTACACAACGGTATTGAGTACGGTGACATGCAGCTGATTGCTGAGGCGTACTGGATCCTGAAGCAGGGTCTTCGCCTCAGCGAGAAGGAGATTGGCGAGATCTTTGCCAAGTGGAACCAGGGTGTCCTGGACTCGTTCCTGATTGAGATCACGCGCGATATCCTCTCCTACAACGACGACGACGGTGAGCCGATGGTGACCAAGATCCTTGACAGTGCGGGCCAGAAGGGCACCGGCAAGTGGACCGCGATCAACGCACTTGACCTTGGTCAGCCCGTGACGCTGATTGGCGAGGCTGTGTTTGCGCGCTGCCTCAGCTCGCTTAAGGGCGAGCGCACGCGTGCGTCCAAGATCCTGACGGGCCCCAAGCCCCGTCCGTTTGAGGGCAACAAGCAGCAATTCATCGATGACCTCGAGCAGGCTCTGTACGCGTCCAAGATTGTGTCGTACGCTCAGGGCTTTATGCTTATGCGCGAGGCTGCGAAGGAGTACAACTGGAAGCTGAATAACCCGTCGATTGCGCTCATGTGGCGCGGCGGCTGCATCATCCGCTCCGTCTTCCTGAAGGACATCACGAGCGCCTTCCGCAAGAACCCCGAGCTGGAGAACCTGCTCTTTGACGACTTCTTCAGCAGCGCCATCAAGAAGGCCGAGGACGGCTGGCGCCGTGTCGTCGCGCAGGCTGTGTTGTGGGGTGTCCCGACGCCTGCATTCTCGTCGGCGCTTGCCTTCTTCGATGGTGTCCGCTCGGAGCAGCTGCCAGCTTCGCTGCTGCAGGCGCAGCGTGACTACTTTGGTGCGCATACCTTCCGTGTGCTGCCCGGTAAGGAGAACGAGCGCCTGAAGGAGGGCCAGGACATTCACATCAACTGGACAGGCCGTGGTGGTAACGTGTCGGCGTCTACGTACCAGGCATAAGATATCTATGTAGATACTTAGTGCGCACGACGCATGGACGTGGAACTTAAAAGAGGCATCGCGGCAATCTGTACGCGTGCACTCGTTGGACGCGACACATTGGCGCTCGAGCGCTTGGCTGATGGACTCAGCGACATGGTCGTCAGATCCATCTCGTCGCATTCCGGTGACGGAGAGCGTGGCGCGACGCGGCGGGCCATGGGCGGTGGCGACGACGGCATATCCAGCCGTATGCTCAGCTGGTCGTCGAGTAGGGCCGCTGCGCGGGGACCCACCTGTACGTAGTAGTTCGGGAAGCGCTGGTACGCCGCCCGGTGTTCATACTCGGACAAGACATTCTGGCTGAGCAAGTAATCGACGAGGCGCTTCATCTGCTCGTCAGAGAACGAGGCGCCGCGTCCGTGGTACAAGTTCAGGTGGTGCCCCTTGTCCTTGATATCCTTACGCAGACTGCCACGGAACACGCCGATAAAGTGGACCTTGGTGAAGTTGGCGCGCGCGCGTGGCTTGGCGATCAGCTTGACCATCCGCACAAAGTCTTTGGCGGCCGCCGTCATATCCACAGAGTGCGCTGGCGTGCGCTGGCAGTTGTCGCAGCTTGCATGGCACAATGCCGGATCAAACTGCTCGCCAAAGTACTTGAGGATGTTGGTGCGGCGGCACTCGGTGAGTGACTGGCAGAACGCCTTGACCTGCGCCAGGCTCTGGAGCTGCAGACGCTTCTGCTCTGGCGATGCGTCAGGTGAGTCCTTGATCATGCTCTCGAGCTTGCGGCTGTCCTCCATGGACCAGAATAAGACACACTCGGACTGCTTCCCATCGCGGCCCGCGCGACCCGTCTCCTGGTAATAGCCCTCCAGGCTCTTGGGCATGGAGTGGTGGATGACGAAGCGCACATCCGCCTTGTCGATGCCCATACCAAAGGCGATCGTGGCTACAATCACCTTGAACTGCCCGGCCTCCCAGCCCTCTTGGATACGCAGCTTGTCTTGGGTATTGAGGCCTGCATGAAAGTGCCGCGCGCGAATCCCGTATTTGCTCTCGAGATCACTCGCGACATTTTCGCAGTCGCGCCGCGACAAGCAGTAAATGATGCCACATTCATCGGCATGGCGCTCCTGGATCAGCGCAGCCATGCTGTCGAGCGTGCCGCCGCCCCGCCGTTTGGGACGCACACTATACGTGAGGTTCGGCCGGTTGAACGACTGCCGAAGGACCAGCGTCTGTCGCATGCCCAGGTGTTTCTGGATGCCTTCAACAGTGTCGATCCGCGCCGTAGCCGTCAGCGCCATGAGCGGCACGTCGGGATACTCTTTCCGTAGGCAGTCCAAGCGCACATAGTCGGGACGAAAGTCGTGGCCCCACTGGTCGACACAGTGCGCCTCATCAATGACAAAACGCGCCAGCTGCCGCGTCCGGTGCAGGTGCTCAAAGAGGCGCGTCGCGAGACGCGAATTGCATATAAATTCAGGCGTCACATACAGCAGGCGCACATGGGTATCTGGGCGGCAGAGCTCGGCACTTGCATACTGCCGCTGTGCATCGGACATGTCGCCGGTGATCGAAAGAGCAGGTATGTCTTTGCGCAGGAGACTCTGGACCTGGTTGTGGATGAGCGCGAGCAGCGGAGATATCACCACCGTGATACCATCCGTCTTACCTAGGGTCACCGTGGCAGGCAGCTGGTAGCAGAGACTCTTTCCGCCGCCCGTCGGCATCAGACAAAACACATCGCGGCCAGCGAGCGTCGCATTGATTGCCTCCAGCTGGTCCGGCCGGAACTGCGTCAGGTGGAAAATGTGTCGCAGGGAATGGAGCACCTGGTCGTCCCATCGGTGCCGTTCCGCGGGGCGCACGGACTGCGCAGGTCGCGCTGGCGGTGGTGACGCATCCAGCACTTCAATCACGTCGTTGGGTATCATGGCAAATTCTGCATCCACATCATCCGACGGCGGTGATGCATGCACTCGTGGTGGCTCACTCGCCGCGGCAGGCGCCGCAGGCTCTGGTAGCCTGGAGACAGGTGGTGGTGGTGGTGGTACCGGCCTTGGGCTCGGCACAGGCGACGGCAACGATGGCGGTGGACTGCTGTGAGACACCGGCAGGTTACGCGCCTGAAGCTCATGCTCGATGGCCTCGATGCGTGCCGTGCACATATGTTCCTCAATCTTCAAATAGTCAGGGCTCTCGTCGTACAGTCCGTCGCCACAGACGATGGACGCACGTTTGCTCATGGCCTGCAAGCGCACTTGCTTCAAGTGTGCGAGGCGCGCGCGAAGTTGTGCCTCGTTCATCTGCGACCAGGACGGACTAGGCACAGGAGCGAGAACGCCGGACGGCGAGCTCGATGGGACTGGCGTGGCGGTGAGCTCCGCACTTGACGAGCAGGTAGATGGCGGGAGCGGACGTGCACGCTTTGGTGGGGTATTTTCATCGGTGCCCTCGCTCGAGCGTTCCCGCGTATCGAGGCAGCGCTTGTGGCCCCACGCGGGGGCGCGGGGCGCGTCGGCAGCCGGACGCGCCGGTGGCGGCGCAACGGATCCTGTGTTTTGTGGCGGCGCACTCACGTCCAATAGTGGTACACGATCCACATCGACAAACTTGAAGCGCGACTGCGTTAGACTAGGGCACGTACCATGCAGCACCGACCGCGAGACGCGGCTGCGAGGTTACCAGAGGTCTGCGCGTGGCACGCGTGGTGTTGTGAATCACGTGATGATTCTGGCGTCGAGCGTCGGTGCTGAAGATCTTGCCACTGGCAAGTGGCATGGGCCGCTGGTGATCGGAGATGGAGTCGTCCGTTCACAGTGAGAGCGGTTCTATTGCCGGTTCCGAGTCGCTACCCTCCTCTCTCACTGCGACGCCTGACCTGGATCGGTCCAGCTTTTTGTCGGACGACCTTGGCACGCCGGCATCTGCGCGCATCGTCAACGACCGGGCTCTGACCAAGGCGCACACACTGGACCTGGACCTCATGCGAAGAGAGGCCCTGATGTCGTACTCTGGCATGAAGGAGCCACTGATTTCCTTCCTTGACACAATAGAGGGCCAGTCGGCGCCCGTCGTCGCCGGCGTCCTCCCTAGCTGGCTGTCGCCAGCCTCGCTTTCGCCCTGTGACTCGTCGTCCACGCAGGATGATCATACCCCCCCGCCCAAGCGCATGCGCCTGGGACAGCCAGAGTCATACACGCCGCTTCTCCCATGTTCGAGCACCCCGCGCGCGCGTGCGCCGCGTACCGAGACCCTGCGTGCCCGGTTGCTAGAGCGCCGAGCGCAGCTTCAAGAAGCGCAAGCGCAGGTACGCCAAGCTCAAGAGATGCTGCAGGTACAGCAGACGCACTGGACGCACGTTCAGAGCCTGCTCAGTGCACGCATTTCCGAGCTGCGCCGCCACAGCGCACCGGCGCCGCAGGGGCTCGGACTGCTCGGGTCGGACGAGCTGGATGACCCGCTGTGGGATACAGCACCTGTATCGTCTGTGGCGGATTTGCTGGAGCAAAACATTTTGTGCCTATGAGGCGACGCTGTACATAGGGTGCGTGAGCAGGCGACGTCTGCAGCTAGATACCAGAACTTCATGTCATAACAGCACACATTTGCGCTGGCGCCAGCGGCCCTTCCACTTGCGCTCGCGCATTGCTGCATCTAGTGCAGTATCAAACACGGCCGCGACGCCCTCCCCTGTTCGGGCGGAGCACTCGACGTACTGGTACGCCCCTATGATGGCCGCGAGGCGCTCGCCCTGCTCGCGCGACACGGGTTGGATGCCCTGCGCAGAGAGGAGCGCAAGAGAGGTGGTATCATGGCGCAGGTCTGTCTTGAGACCCACAAGGAGGAAGGGCACGCCCTCGCAAAAATGCAGGATCTCGGGCAGCCACTTGTCTTGTACGTTGAGCATGCTCGTCGGGTAGTCGACGGCAAAGCATATAAGGATCACATCCGTCTCTGGGTAGCTCAGGGGTCGTAACCGGTCGTATTCCTCCTGCCCGGCCGTGTCCCACAGCGCAAATTCGACGAGCTGCCCGCGGAACTTGACCACCGGCACATAGTTCTCAAACACGGTCGGGACGTATTCCTCCGGGAACCGGTTCTGCGAGTATACAATCAGCAAACACGTCTTGCCGCATCCACCATCCCCGACGACCACGAGCTTTTTGCTCGCCTTGGCCTTCGATCCCACGTCGCTCGCCATGGCGTGGAGCAAGGCGCCACCGCGCCACTCGCACCGCCTGCAGCCTCCACATCACGCATCGTACAAGTACAGTCTATTCAGGGGCGAGACCCGGCGACGCGACTTCGGCTGGGTCGGCGTCCACCTCGGCCTCCTCGTCATCGGGGAGCAGCGTATACTCGGGATAACAGCTGCGCCTCTCTGTCATGGTGAGCGGCACCAGCCGCGTGAAGGCCGCGGCAGCAAATGCCATGAGGCCGCCGAACCGCAGCACCCATGCCACGTCGCCGTGGTGGCCATGCGTGTAGCGGAAAATGAGCGACGCGACAAAGGTGACCACAAACTGCGGAATCACAATGGACAGATTGTGGATGCCGAGCACCGTGCCGCCACACGCGCTGTGATCGCGCGCGCCGGGGTCGTCCGGCTTAACGACGTCCGGACCGCGCGACACGATCGAGGCGCCATACGACCCCGACGTGGTGCGTGACGAGGGCAGGAACCGCTCGCGATCGAGCATGCTGGGCCCGTGTGGGAGCCGCGGGGCCTCGTCGGGCGTGAGGCTGCGGGGGCGCTCCATAATGCGCTGCGCCGGCAGCTGCTCATCGGCATCCGGCAGCGGCGCGACACCCTGGCCCTCGGCCTCGCGCACAAACTCGCCAATCATTGCATATGGCACCCACATCCACACGCTCCATGGGCCGCCCATCAGCATGAGCAGGAGCATGGCCTGTGTGCGCGTGTGTACAAAAAAGGTGCTAAGCAGGATGAAGCCCTGTAAGAGCGCGCCGCACGTCCATAGCGTGCGCAGCGTCAGTCCGTGTGTGTGTGGCGTGGCACCTTGGGTGCCAGCGATCGACAGCGTCGGAAGCATGAGGCCGCTGACCAGCGCCAGAAGCGCAAAAAGGAGCATCGCGAAGCTGGCGCTCTTTTCGTAGTCCTCTTTCTGGTGCTTGGATGCATGGCGCACCATATCGAGCACATAGGTCGTGCCGTAGAAGAGGAATGGGAACCAACTCATCGTCGCAAACACCTGCACGAGGCACACGCGCAGAATGGGGCGCGGCAGGGCGCGGCCGACGTCGTACACCTGATGGATGGAGCGCGCGACGAGCCGCCACATACTCTCGTCCAGGGGCATGGACCGCCGGCTGTTAGACTCGTGCGTGGTGGCGCATGTAATGCCGACGCAGACGCCCATGCACACGAGACTCAAAACAGCAAAGCGGCGGAACTGCCCGCCCCCGAGCCATGCGAGCCAGGGCCACGAAGCGAGGTCGACCCAGCCGCACCAGTACCCCACAATGTTACCGATATGGAGCATGCGCCCGTGCCACGCGTTCGCCTCGTTCTGCTCAGATGCGCTGGCATGGTCGAGAATGAGTGCGCGCGCGATGACCTGCAGGCCGTTGATGGCAAAGTCGAGTACCCAGAATCCGAGCACGCTGAGGATTTGTGTGAAGGCGACAATGTGTCGGTGCCGTACAGGGTCCCAGTCGCCGAGGCCCATACCGAGTACATCGAGCAGGAGCCGGGCAAGTGGCTCTGAGAATGCCACGACGCACGTGGCGATGGCGACGACGATGCTGCACCCGATCATGTACTTGCGCCGGCGGAACGAGGATGTGGACGAGTCGCTCAGGGAGCCGATCACGGGTTGCATCACGAGGCCGCTGAGCGGCCCTGCGAGCCACACGTACCCCGTCGCCTCTTTGGAGAGCCCGATCGAGAGCAGGTACGGCGTGCCGTACGCCAGCTCGAGACTCCATATCACCTGTGATCCTGCTAGACTGAGAGATAGCGAGCCGAAGCGAAGCCAGCGCCGCAGGCGCTCGGCCGCGGCGTCGCCCCACGAGGCGGCCACAGCCATATGTCGCTGGGCCAGGCGGAGCGGCCGCGCGCAGAGCCTTGCAGCACGTGACCAGAGAACATCGTGCGCGCTCGCTCGTCGCCGGTCGCCTGCGATGGACGACTACGACGAGTTGTGCGTACACGAGCGAGGCTTACCTTCAGCGGGAACTACATCGGGCCTCTATCGGAATCAGACTCGGGCGAAGAGGTGGCGGAGTCGGTGCACGATGAGCCCGTTGCCGCCCCGGTCGAGCTGGACGAGGCGCCGGAGCCCGAGCAGGCCGTCGTGATGCGCGTGGACGAAGACACGTCGCAAGCTGTCGTGCTACATGAGGACAAGGTGTACTATCCGTCGGCCGCCGAAGTGTATGGCGAGGACGTGGAGACGCTCGTGCAGGAGGAGGATGCGCAGCCACTGACGCAGCCGATCATGGAGCCAGAGCGCGAGCGGCGCTTTGTCGTCGAAGAGAAAGAGCTCCCCGAGGTGCGCTTCGACCGGGAGTTTATGCGCAACCTGATGGACTACCCCGAGATGGTGCGCAACGTCGCAGTCGTCGGGCACCTGCACCACGGCAAGACGGCGCTCATCGATATGCTCGTGGAAGAGACCCACGTGCTCCAGGTCGATGCGGAAGTGCCGCTGCGGTACACGGACACGCATGTGCTCGAGAAATCGCGTAGCCTCTCGATCCGCGCGACGCCCATTTCGCTCGTGCTGCCGACGTCGAAAGGCAAGAGCCACCTTGTTCATATGATCGACACGCCCGGGCACACCAACTTCCAGGACGAGGTCGCGGCCGCCGTGCGCCTCGCGGACGGCGTCGTGCTCGTCGTCGACGCCGTCGAGGGTGCCATGTGCAATACCGCTGCGATCGTGCGCTATTGCGTGCGCGAGCAGCGGCCCATGACGCTGGTTGTGAATAAGATCGACCGCCTCGTGTTGGAGCTGCGCCTGCCGCCGGCCGAGGCGTACTTTAAGCTGCAGCATACGATCGAGGAGGTGAACCGCATCGTCGGCGAGGCCAGCGGCGATCCTGGCCTTCGCTTTGCGCCGGAGCGCGGCAACGTGGCGTTTGCGAGCACGCAGGTCGGCTACTGCTTTACGCTGCAGAGCTTTGCGCAGCTGTATGCGGAGCGCGTCCCCGTGGACACCACCGCGTTTGCGCAGCGGCTGTGGGGGCACATCTACTACGATGCGGCCAAGCGCACCTTTACGCGCCACGCGCCGCACGCGGACGCCAAGCGCAGCTTTGTGCAGTTTGTGCTGGAGCCTCTGTACAAACTGTACAGCCTCGTGCTCAGCGCTGATACCGACACGCTGCGGCGTACCCTCGCGACGCTGCAGATCCAGCTGCCGGCCGCTGCGTACAAGATTGATGTGCGGCCGCTGCTGAAGCTCGTGCTGAACGGCTTCCTCGGGCGTGCGTCAGGCCTCGTCGATATGATCGTCGCGCACCTGCCGAGCCCCCTGGATGGTGCTGCACGGCTGGCACGCACCTGCACGGGTCCGTCCGACGGCCTGCTGTGCACGGCCGTGGCGCGGTGCGACGTTGCAGGCCCCCTGCTTGTGGACATCGTGAAGCTGTACCCGACCGTGGATGCGCGCGCGTTCCGTGCGCTGGGCCGCGTGCTAAGTGGCACGGTCGTGCAGGGCGCATCGGTCAAGGTACTTGGCCCCTCGTATGCGCCCGACGACGAGGAGGATATGGCGGTGGCGACCGTTGAGGGCGTTGCGCTGCCGGGCGCGCGGTACACGGTCGCTGCGGCGCGTGTGCCGGCCGGCAACTTGGTGCTGCTGAGCGGCATCGATGCGTCGATTGCTAAGGCCGCGACGGTCTGCGGTGAGGATGTGCCGGTGCCCGAGACGTTTGTGCTGGCGCCCGTGCGGCACATGACGGAGAGCGTGCTCAAGGTAGCAATCGAGCCGCTGCACCCTGCCGAACTGCCCAAGATGCTCGAGGGCCTGCGCCAGGTGAACAAGTGCTACCCTCTCGTGTCGACGCGCGTCGAGGAGAGTGGTGAGCACACGCTACTGGGCACGGGCGAGCTGTACCTGGACTGTGTGATGCACGACCTGCGGTGCCTGTATGCGGATATGGAGATCAAGATCAGCGACCCTGTTGTGCGGTTCTGTGAGACGGTCATTGAGACGAGCGCCGTACAGTGCTACGCCAACACGCCGAACCAGCAAAACCGACTCACGCTGATTGCCGAGCCGCTCGAGCCGGCACTCGCGGACGACCTCGAACATGGGCGCCTTGACGTGCGACTGCCCCCCCGGGCGCTCGCGCGTGTGCTGGAGGAGCGCTACGGCTGGGACAAGCTGGCCGCGCGCTCCGTGTGGGCGTTTGGGCCGGACGAGCATGGGCCCAACGTGCTCGTGGACGATACGCTGCCGGACGAGGTCGACAAGACGCAGCTCTATGCGGTGCGCGAGCACATCCGCCAGGGCTTCCAGTGGGCCACGCGCGAGGGGCCGCTCTGCGATGAGCCGATGCGCGGCGTCAAGATCCGCCTCACGCACGCAAGCATCGCCGCCGAACCCATCCAGCGCGGCGGTGGGCAGCTGATTCCCACGGCGCGCCGCGCCACGTACGCTGCCTTTTTGCTTGCGGCGCCGCGCCTCCTCGAGCCCATCTTTTTCGCCGAGATCCAAACCCCTGCCGAAGGCGTCAGCCACTTGTACACGCTGCTTGCGCGGCGCCGCGGCCACGTGACGCAGGAGGTGCCCAAGGCCGGCACGCCACTCGTCACGGTGCATGCGCTGCTCCCCGCGATGGACGCGAGCGGCTTTGAGACCGATCTGCGTGTCATGACGCAGGGCCAGGCGTTTTGTCTACAAATGTTCGACCACTGGGCCGTGGTGCCGGGCGACCCCAACGACACGTCCGTGCCGCTGCGCCCCCTCGAGCCGGCGCCGCCGCTCGGCCTTGCACGTGATTTTGTGCTCAAGATGCGCCGCCGCAAGGGCCTCGCGGACACGGTGGCCGTCAGCTCGTACCTCGAGCGCGACATGGCTGTGGCACTCGCGCAGGCCGGGATAGATGTGGCATGATCACAGCAGCGCACTGAGCGGAATCGACTTGCGTACCGCATTTGAGTACCCCTCGTGGTACCGGTAAAAGACGCGCAGCGGCGCGGCGCCCGGCGCCGCGCCCGGCGCTGGCGTGTCGGGCGGCGGCACGGGGCGCCCGAAAAAGTCGTGCAGGGCTGGCCGCGACGGCGCATGTAGTGCGCGGGGCGTACCGCGGCCCTGCGAGGCTGGTACGCCGCGTCGCCGCTGCCGCTCCTGCTCGAGGGCGCGCTGCACGAGCGGCCGCGCGCCGTGCCGCGGCGGACCGACGTCGCACGGCATGCCTTCGTACTGCGCAAACACATCGAGCGATGGCTGCAGACGGTGCACGAGCGCGCCGTGCTCGTTGCGCTCCGGCTCGAACTGCATCCCGTACAGCAGCATCGTATCGACGAGCTGCGCCAGCGCCGGCTGACACTCGGGCGTTGCGGTCTGCGCGACCCACCGGAGATCGGGACTTAGGATACGTGTGAGCGCAGGTCCCACGTCCGCGGCGAGCGTGCGGCGGTCGTAGAACGGCGCATTCGCGGCCGGCACGCGCGCATGCAGCGCCGCAATCGCCTCGTGCGTCTCCTTCTCCCGCAGATGCATCTCATAATCCGTACGCGGCGCCTGCTCCGGCACAGGGTTCGCATGGTGCACAAACAGGCGGTGCCACCCGACGAGCGTCCACGGCACAAAGCCCAGCAGCTCAAACGCCGTGCCGTGGCTGTGCCCGCCGCCGCCCCACGCATGGTGCAAGAGGCTCTGTGCGAGGTGCAGCCAGTCGTGTGCCTCCGCATACCGCTGCCAGCCCTGGTCCGGCACGCGCAGCTGCAGGTAGTGCTCAAAGCAATGGAGCAGCAGGCGCTCGTACTCGGCAAACAGCGTTAGCTCACGCACAAGCGACTGCGTCGCGGCACCCGCCGACGGTGTCAGATGCGTGCGGTCAACGCCGCGGAAGAGCTGCGCCCATACCCGCTGCAGCGGCACGACGCTGTCCTTGATGCCGAGCGACGCCTCGCGCACGGCGTCCGCGCGCACCGCCGTGCCCTGGCGGTGCAGCAGCTCGAGCGCATGCAGGCACGCCCGCAGATCGCCGTGTGTAAGTTCGCACAGCAGCGAGAGGCCCTGTGCCTCGGCAGGCAGCTGCTCGCGCACACAAATCTCGCGTAGGCGGCGCGTCACAAGCGGCGTCGGAGCGCGGTGGTACCGCAGCACCCGTGCGAGCGGGCGCAGCGGGCGCAGCGCTGGCGCATACAAATCATTGCACACACAGATGATCGGACGGAGCAGCGGCCGCGCGCGTGCCTTTCCGCGCGCGGCGCCGCGGCCGTCTTCAAGGAGGCGCACAAGCGCACGCACAAAGCCAGACGCACCGAGCGCGTCGCCGCCTGTCGCACCGTCGATCTCGTCAATAACCACGAGCGTCGGCTTTCCGCCGCCACGCAGGCTGTCCGACTCGAGCGCCGAGCGCACACGCGTGTGCACCTCGTGCGCCGTGCGTGCATCGCTCGCGTTCAGCTCGTACACGCGGTAACCCGCATGCTGCGCCACAACGTGCGCCAGTGTCGTCTTTCCAAGACCCGGAGCACCCGCGACGAGGAGCACGCGCTCCATCGGGCGACCGTACGGGTCTGGCGGGCGCTCGTCCGCCCACGCAGAGGCACGCGCAGGCGGCGCGGCGCGGTGAAAGACACATGGGTCCCATGTCTTGAGCCACCGAAGCGCATCCCGGTGGACGCGGTCGTCGCCGAGCAGCTCCGCAAAGGCACGCGGCTGGTACTTGTCGACCCACATGCGCGCGTCGGTGCTGGGAGGCGGCGCTCGTACGATCGGCGCGCGACTCGGTGGAAGCGGCGCACGCGCCCGCTGCATGAGCACATCCAGCGGCTCGGAAAGGAGCGGCACATCTGACGACGTGGTCGACGGCGTCGGGCGCCACGCAGCGTGGCGCCGGCGCCGGCGGAGAAGGATGGACGAGCCGTCCATGCGCACAGCACTCAGTGGCTCGGCAGGGACGTACTTGCCAAGGGGCGGCGCCGCGCGCGCCGCATAGGATGTGCCTGTATCTGAAGGTGACACACGAGGCGGCACTGGGCCGGCACTCATGGATGGAGTCTCGTCCATGGCCTGCAAAAGGGGCGCCGGACCGATGGAGGGCGACTCGAACGCGGCGCTCGGCGCCGGTGCGTCCGCCTCGAGCGGCTCGTCGTCCATATCGAAAAAGAGGGGCGGCCCGGGAGCGCTCTCATTCTGAATGGCCTGCTCCATCTCGAGGAGCGCCTCCCTCTCGTCTTCGTCCATACCGTGCGCGTCAGGTCGCCGCATCGCGCGATCGCGTCGCTGGCGCGTCGCGCCAGCGACGTTGTGCTGACTCAGCATACGCGTGGCGCCGCGCCGCGTACGCCACGCGTATGCTCCGCACGGCCGTTCGAGCACGCGCACCGGGGGCCATGGTGAAGCGCGCAGCGTCGAGCACAGCAGCGGAAAGCAGCAAAAAAACGCGCACATCAGCGAGTGTGCCTGGGGCGTCGCCGGCGGCGTCGCCGGCGGCGCCGACCGGCAAGGACCACACGGCGCCCGAGTGGGTGCCGCGGAATGCGCAGCTGCCGACGGGCACACTCACACTGGCGCCGCGCGACGACGCCCATGTGCGTCTGATGATCTGGAATATCACGTCTCTGAAGAGCTCGGATACAAAGGGATTTATGCGGTACCTGCGCGCCGAAGACGCGGACGTCGCGGTGCTGTCCGAGACCAAGGTGAACGAGAAGCCCTCGCACGCGGGCATCGATACCATGTACCCGTACCAGTACTGGGGCATCGGCGAGAAGAAGGGGTATGCGGGCATTGCCTTGCTGTCCAAGATCAAGCCAACGCAGGTGCAGTATGGGCTGCCAGGCTTCGACGACCCCAGCACGCGGGGGCGCCTGCTCACGGTCGAGTTTGCGCACACGGTCGTCGTCGGCACGTATGCAGTGAATGCGGGCGACAATCTCAAGACGCTCGACACCAAGAACCGGTGGAACGCGGCACTAGAGACGCATCTGGCGTCGCTCCCCAAGGACAAGGACGTCGTGTGGTGCGGCGACTTGAACGTCGTGTGGGACGACCGCGACCTCGCGGGCGCCTCGAAGAAGTGGAACAAGTCGGCTGGCTACACACAGGCCGAGTGCGATGCGCACCGCCGCGTGCTCGCGACGAACGACATGTGCGATGCGTGGCGCGAGCTGCACCCCGATGCGGTCGGCCACTACACGTACTACGGGTGGCGCGGCAACTGCCGCTCGCGTGGCGCAGGCTGGCGCATCGACTCGTTCATCGTCTCGCGCAAGGCGCTGCCACGCGTCCAGTCGTGTGAGATCCGCCACGAGATATACGGTGCAAGCGATCATGTTCCGGTGGTACGTACAACAACTCACATCAGGTGGCCGATATCACGGGGCCGCTATAGACTAGCACTGGCTGTGGTGACCCTGGGATGGCTGGCCAAGGCCCACGGGGCGCGCGTGGTGGCCGTGGCGGCCGCCCGAGATCTTGACCTTGTGGCGCATCTCGCGCGCGAGCTCGAGGGCATCGGCGACTTCGTAGTTGTGCATGCGCTTCTGCTCCTCCATAAGATCGCGCGTCATCGCGATGATGTCGTGCACCAGCACATCGACCATGTTCTCGGTCATGCTGTCGCGCACGACGACACGCAGAATCTCGACCTTCTCGAGCGACGGCGGCAGCTCATAGTTCGGCACGATCCAGCCCTTGGAGCGCAGCCGCACCTGCAGGCTATGCTGCTCCATGTGGGGGAACTCTTCGCGCACCTCGTCAGCCCAGCGGAACGCAACGACCGGCAGACCCGGCATGTACTTGGAAGCCTCGGTCGTCGCCTCCACCTTCTTCTGCGCCGGGCGATGGATGTCGGAGATGACGACGAATAGGCCACTGAACTCGAGCGCGCGCGAGAGGAGACGCGCATTCATCAGATTCGCTTCCATCGTCGAGACAAAGCCCTGGCGGCCCAGGCTGATGAAGTTGAACATCTGGCCGAGCATCGGGGCAGCCGGACGCGAGAAGTTGAGGCCGAACGAGTACTCGACCGAGCCGAGGTAGTGCAGCTCAAACACCAGCTCGCTCGGCACCAGCTCGCTCGAGCGGAAGATGATCCAGCCGATGCCGGGGTACACCATACCGAACTTGTGGCCGGATGTGTTGATCGACACCACGCGGGGGATGTCGAACGACCACTTGTGATCCGGCGTCGCGAACGGTGCGACCATCGCACCCGACGCACCGTCGACGTGGATCGGGATGTCGATGCCCGTCTTTTCCTCGTACTCGTCGAGCAGCTGCGCCATCTCCTCCACCGGCTCGTAGTGGCCCGTGTACGTCGAGCCGAGGATCACGACCACGGCAATCGTATTCTCGTCGACCGACTCGATGGCCTTCTTCGGGTCCAGGCAGTAGTGGCTCTCAGCGGTCACCGGCACCGGACGCTCCTCGACCTCCCAGTAGCGCGCGAACTTCTCGACAGCCACCTGCACATTCGCACCAAACACCAGGTTTGGACCGGGCTTGTGGATGTCCTTGCCCTGTGCCTTCATCTTCGCCTGCCAGCGGCGCTTGGCGGCCATGAGGCCAAGCATGATCGCCTCCGAGGAGCCGGTCGTTGCAGTGCCCAGCGCCGCGAGGCTGCGGCCGTCTGTGTTCTCCCTCTTGGGTGCCTTCCACAGGTTCGACAGGATCGTCACACAGCGCGCGTGGATGGCCATCGTGGCAGGGTACTCGTCCTGGTCGCACAGGTTCACGCCGATCGTGTCTACCATCAGCTGCGTCGCCTCCTCGGGCATCCACGTGTGCACAAACGAGGCCAGGTTCAAGCTCGGCTTACCATCAAGCAGCAGCTCGTCCTTGATCAGCTGGTACGTGTCACGCTCGGGCAGGCCCTCCTCGGGCAGCGTGTACTTGGGGATCGGCTTGGTGCCGTAGCGGCCCGCATGCGCGTGGTGGTACACGGGCTCACCTTGTCCCTCGCGCCGCGCCTTGATAATAGCAAGCGAAGCCTCTTCGTCCTGTGCAAGCTTGAGAGATTGCTCGGGATCCACGCTCAGTGACAGCATGATGGTGAGAGTTGGCCCGTTCCGCGGCCCGCACCTGCAGTTGTGCGTTCGGGCCCCTGCGTTTCGCCGCTCCACTTGTTTGGTCAGCACCGCCCGGCCCAGGTGGTGCCACGTGCTGTACCCCACGACACGCTCGACACCTACCATGGGGACGCGCTTCGTCTGGGCGGGCGCGGTCCTTACACTGCTAGGATGGGCGCTGAGCGTGCAAGCGCAGGGTGCTAGCACGCATCCGACGCCATTTCCGTCGATCTCGACGCCGGCTGCCAGCATGAATGGCCAGTCGGCTTGTGTGCAGTATGGCGACTGGTACGCTGTCGAAGCCTGACACAGCACGAAAGGACACAATACAGACAAGACAGAGACGTACGGCTCAGCGATCTCGTCGCCATCATCGCGGCAGGTGGTGACGCTGAAAAATGGGCATGCATCGAGCTCGTACATCTCGTCGGTGGCCGCGGCTGGGGCGAGTCGGGCGTACGCACCGGGCTCAAACCCGGCCTCGAGCACGCCGGTGCCGCCGCCCACGTCCGTTCAGTTTGATACCAAGACCTTTACGAGTAACCATGAGGTCATGACGAGCACGGTCATGCCCGACAATGCGGCAGTGGGCGCAGCGCGTGCGTCGATCCTGGCCCTGGTGGCGGCGCTGCTCGCGGCCAGCGGTGCCGTGGCACTGTAGGTAGCGCAAAGATCCATCTATGCACTATAGGCGGTGAGGCGCTTAGTCGAACAGACCAAAGCCCATGTCGTCGTCCGACTCCTCGGCAGGCTCCTCGGGCTTGGCCTCCTCGGCCGCCGGGGCAGCGGCCTCGGCGGCAGGGGCGGCCGCCGCCGCGACAGCGGCAAAGGCCTCGGGGTTGGCCAGCATCTCCTTGAGCTTGGCCGAGCCCTCGAACTCGTACTCGGTGCCGAGCGAGATGGCCAGCACGTTCTTGTACGAATTGACAAGCGAGTGCATGACCGAGGGGAGCGTGGGGTAGTTGAGGGCCAGCGAGATGGAGGCCACCTGCTGGATACCGCTGACGAAGCGGCCCACGAGCTCCTCCTCGCTCACGTCGAGGACGTCGCTGCTAAACGCGTTGCCGTTGCTGAAGATCTGCACCACAGTCATACCGTAGGTGAAGGGCGAGATGTTCAGCAGGTTCAGCAGCGTAGCCTCGGAGGTACCGACGCGGTTGCCGGCCTCGACGACCTTGACGTCCGAGACAATTTCAATGGTACCACGGGCAATCTTGGTGGGCACACCGAGGGCCTGGAAGAACGAGGTCTTACCGGGCTCCATACCAGTGTTACCGGCGGGCACAAAGATGTCGACAGGCGCGTAGGCACCGGAACGGGCAGGCGCAGCCACACGGTTGTCGAGAATCTTCGTACGCACATCCTTCAGGTCCGACGAGGTGAACACGAAGCCGACGTTGCCACGCACAAAAGGCATCAGGCGCTCAAACTCGGGGCGCTCCGAGATCACCTGGCGCAGGGCACGACGCACCATGGTGTTCTTACCCATGAGCACCGTAGCCTCGCCACGCAGCGACTGACGGATCTGGTGCATCTGCTGCGAGGTGACGTTGTCGATGTTCACCACGAAGATCGACTCGTACTCGTCGAGCAGCTCGTTGAGCTTGGAGAACCAAGCCTCCTTCGAAGAACGGTTAGCACCCATACTAAGCAATTAGTTGTCAAGTTCTTGTTTCAAACAGGCCCTTCCTATCACCACGCGAGCGGGTTGAAAGGAGTTTTAAAGGGGATGATGACAAGCCTTCTCGCCCAGCACGAAGAAGAAAACGGCGGCTATAATATCACGTGACTCGATGCAGCAGCAGGTCGTCCATCGCCCCGCACGGCGCGCCCACGACGCATGCACGCATGGGCAGCCCGGCGCTCGCAGTCATTCGTCGGTGCATGTGCACCATGGTCGGGTAGCATCGCGCCGAGTCAGAAGGTGGCGCGCTTGTACACCCGCGCGGACCCTGCAACGCCGACCCTGTGGACGCCGACGCTGCCCAGACCCACGTACCGTGCCTTTCTCGGCGAGGGCCTGCGTCGGATGGCCCGCACCACGCTGACGCTCGAGCAGGTCGTCGCTGCCTGTGTGCCGGCCCCATCGTGGGTCGACCACGTGCACAAGCGCGAAGAGCTGCAGTGTGTCTTGCTGGAGGCTGCGCTCCGGACACGCTTGCCCTTGCCCCGCCTTGAGCAGCTGTGTGCGGTGCAGGCGCAGCCGCCAGCAGGTGTGCCGCCGTCCCTCCTTGCGTTCCGCCGCGCCATGCTCTTCCGCTCCTTTACGGCACAGCTACAGGGCCGGCGCTTCGCCGCCGCTGCTCAGCTCCTAGGCGATGCGCGACTGCGGCCCTCGCAGTCGACATATATGCTGCGCATGCTTCTGCAGGCACTGCGTGTGCCCCCGACGGCGCTACTCGCGAACGATCCGGTGCAGTCGCCGCGCGCCGCCCTTCGAGAAGTGTGTGAGCGATTCGCCACCACGGCACAGCAGCGCGGCGCTCTGGATGAGCGCGTGTTCCTGAGTGTGCTGCGCGAACTCGTTCGCCGCCGGATGCACTCACACATGGCGCTGTGGGCGCGAACCTGCGCGCCCGTCGTCCAGGGCAGCCCTACCCTCGCGCCACAGCTCGCCGGGGTCGTGCGTCGCGTCGCGACCAGCCACGGCGCGCCATGGGACGCAGCCATGCTGGTCATGGCCCTACCACCACCCTGGCGCTCTCCCGCCATGCTGCATACCCTGCTCCTCTACTTGGACGAGGAGTCATCACCGCTGGCGGGCGCCACGACACAGGCCGTGTGGGACGACATAGGGAGCCTCCTCGAGCCGCCCCTCGCGCCTCTGCACACGCACCTCGCACGCCTACGCAAGCATGCGTCGCATGCAAACGCAGACGCTGCGTGGCACGAATGGCGCGCCCTTGCACGCCTGGATGCTGTCCCTGATACGCTGCGCGCGCAGGCCGCGCTGCTCGTGGTACAGACGCTCAGCGCGGCGGGCCGCCTGAGCCTGGCCATGCGTTTTGCCGAGCGGCGCGCCCCATTTGTGCTAGAGGCGCATGGCACGGCCGCGCTCTATGCCATGCTGCACAGCGTACTGCAAGCCGCCCAGGCGCATGGCCGGAGCGAGCGCCGGGCGCTGCTGAGCCACATGTACGAGTGTGTGCTGCGCGCGGCTTCCCGGCACCTCCCTCCGTGCACGCCAGATGACGCGCGTGCCCTGCAGCGGCGAGAGCGCATGCCGTGTATGCATGGCCCGCCGGTCGTCCCGTCCAAGGCCGTGCTGCACGCGCTGTTGGCGCACGTGTCGCGCTTGGTGGACACGTACACGTTGCGCCCGGATCTGTCTCTGCTGCAGCTGCTCGTGCGCAAAGCAACGCAGTGGAATACGGCGATGGACTCGCGCGCCTTGTGGCACATGGCGGACCTGGCGAGGCCCCGCGTGCCTGGGCCCAGTCCACCCGCATATCGCGCACTGCTGAGCGATCTTGCGGCCGCCTTGGAGCGACAGAACGACCGTACTAGTGCGCAGCATGCGCGGGCACTTGCGCGTCAATGCGAGCGGCGCGTGCGCCGCCCCGCCGCGCCCACGCCGTGCCCAACGCGCTGCGCAGGCTGAGCCGATCGTAGAGCCCGCAGCCTCCACATGGCCGCGCGAAACCCGGTAGAGCCTCTGCTTTCCACCGCATGTCGTCGTTCAAGGTGCGGCTGCGTGTGCCGCCGTCGAGTGCGGCACAAGCTTCGAGCCCTTCCGAGACTCCGCCAGCGGATTCTAAGGTCGAGGTGCCGGAGGCGGACGTGTCGATGCAAAGTGATGTGGTGGCGGAGGACGCCTCGGACGACGAGCTGGCTGACGAGTCGCACTCGGCGGTGACCGAGGCAAGCACAGAGCCAAGTGTGGACGAGAAGAAAAGCAGGAAAAAGAACAAGCGTGTCGCGCAACCGAACAGTTCGATTTCCGCGGTGGCTGCGACACTGACGCTCGAGGAGCTGGACGCGCTGCCGTCGGCCAAGCGGCGCAAAGGTCTCAAAACGCGCGGTGCTCCGGGGCCTGGGCGCGGCTGGCGCAAGGGCCTGTCCAAAGGGCAGAAGCCCGTGTACCGCCTGCCCGGCACGAACCTGTCGACGGCGGACCTACCGCAGCACCAGAGTGTGCACCCAACGACGCCGGCGAGCTTCTCCAAGCTGGCGGATATGGCGCCGCGGCGGGCACGGAGCTCAGGGAGTCCGCAGGTGATGGCGCCCATGCCATCGGGTCCCCTCCGCAGCAGCACCATCAAGGTGACGCAAAACTCGCCCGATGCCATCTTCCGGTACCCGTCGATCCCGGGGTCCAAAGAGACGCCCAACCTGCTGCCGCTCGCCAAGGTGCCCAACTTTATCCCGGCGGTGGCGCCCCTCGAAAAGTTTGATACGGCGCAGCGCGTGCGGCCCTGGCGGTCGGCGCAGCGCGAGATCCTCACGCTGGGTGGGCGCGTGTGGCGTGCGCCCGTGTGGCTGAGCGAGAGGCGCCCGGGGGACGACGAGGCGGAGGAAGCGGCAGCCGTCTAGTGTATAGACTACAGGGTACTTACAGTTTGGACACGCGCGGTGGCTCGAACTGCATCGCGAGCGACTCGCGGTTCACCAGCTCCTTGTTCACCTGCCAGGCATTTTTGGCAGCGCGCGACTTGACCTGCTCAGCCAGCTCAAAGGCGCGGCGCAGCGTGCCCTCCTGGCCATCGGCTGTGGCATCTACGAGGCCTGCCTCGAGTGCCTCTCTCGCACCGAAGCGGTGGCCCTCGAGCACAATCTTGCGCATGAGCGTCGACGACGTGACCACCGACTGGATCGCGCCGAGCATGCCGCGGGGGATCGGCGCGCCGAACTCGATCTCGTTCATGCACAGGTAGCCGCGCTGCGCGTTCATCACGCGGTAGTCGTGCGCAAGCGCGAGCGTAAAGCCCGCCGCAAATGCGTGGCCGCCAATCGCCGCAATCGTCGGGATGGGGAACGAGAGCAGCTCCGCGAACACGGGGTTCAGGTGCTCGTTGAAAAAGTACGGGTCCTGCAGCGCATTGAACAGGTCCAGACCATTCGAGAAGATCTTTGACGAGAGCTCCGCCGAGGTGATCAACGCCGCGCCATCGTCGACCTCGTCACTGTCGACCCACTCGTTCCACTGGCGCCGTACATCGCGCAGTGCAGCCATCAGGCCTTCCCGCAGCAGCGTGTGCGTCAGGCGGTTGTCCTTGGTCTGCTGACCTGCGAGATACAGCACCCATATGTGCTCCTTCTCGTGCAGCACACAACGCACCAGCGGCGTCTGGTCCTCCGAACTGCGGTACACCGTCTCTGTAGGCATGGCTATGGGCAAGCACCGGCCTCCACTGCGGGGAATCACTTCACCGGACCACGTGGCTAGAAGTCCAGGGGCGACTTGGCGCGCGGTGGCTCGTACTGCATCGCGAGCGCGTCCGCATTGAGCGCCTCCTTGATGCTCTGCCACGCGCCTTTAGCCGCGCGCGAGCGGACCTGCTCGGCGATGGCGAGCGCCTTGTGCAGCGTCGCCTCCGTCCCCTGTGCCGTAGCATGGACAAGCCCATAGGCCTCGGCGTCCGCCGCGGTGAAGCGGTGCGCCTCCAGGAGAAGCTTGCGCTGCGCAGCCTTGGTCGCCACCGACTGGATCGCGCCAAGCATGCCGCGGGGGATCGGCGCGCCGAACTCGATCTCGTTCATGCACAGGTAGCCGCGCTGCGCATTCATCACGCGGTAGTCGTGCGCAAGCGCAAGCGTGCACCCTGCCGCAAATGCGTGGCCCGTCACGGCCGCGATCGTCGGGATCGGGAAAGTGAGTAGCTCGCGTGTGAGCGCATTCAGGCAGTCGTTGAAAAAGTGGCGGTCGCGGAGGGCGTTCTGCAGATCGAGGCCGTTCGAAAAGAATTTGCTGTCGACCGGCGCCGTCGTGACGAGCGCGGCGCCCGGCTCCGTCTCGCGTGCCTTGACCCACTGCTCCCACTGCAGCCGCACATCGCGCAGCGCAGGCAGCAGGCCCTGCTGGATCATCGAGTGCGTCAGGCGGTGGTCCGGGGTCTCCTGGCCGAGGAACTGCAGCGTCCAGACGCGCGTCTCAGCATGAAAGTCTGTGCGCACAAGCGGTACTTGGCTCGCATTCACATAGACTTGCGATGCCCTCGTCGAGTACGACGCCACAGCGCGCAGCGGCCGCGCACGAACAGCCGCGGCACGGAACATGGTAGTGGAGGGCCGCGCTACGGGCTATGTCGCTGGGTCTGGCAGCCAGAAGGCGACCTGCGCGCCGGCCGTGCTGAGCTGCGCACACCGGGGATTGAATGCCACGACGCGCGGCGTGCCTTCCTGGCCATTCAGGATGGCACTGGGCTGCAGCGTCGTGGACGCCGCGGGCGGCGTCGCAGGGATCGACCATACACACAGCTGCGCATTCGCCGAGCCGGCAATGACCATCTGGCCGTCGGGCGTCCAGCACAGCTCCTGCCCACTGATTCCCGCCGACGGCACGAGTCCGATGGTGGCGCCGTCCGCACGCTCCAAGCCGACATGGCCCACAAGGCGGTACAGCAGCTTGCCGGAGAAGGCGTCGAGCACATAGTGCACGTCGCCCGACGTGCCTGCGAGAATGTACTGACCCGTCTGGCTGAAGCTCAGGTGCGTGATCACGGGGATGCGTGGCGGCATCGTCACCTGCGACAGCGCCACGGTGTCGTCGATGGTGATCGTCAGGAACGGATTCTGGTCAAATTTGCGCAGGTCGTACAGCAGCACCGCCGACCGCTCGTTGATGGCGATGGCAAACACGAGGCCGCTAGGGTCGTACGCCACGACCGGGTGGCCCTGCACGCGCAGCTGGCCCTGCGCCGCAGGGCTGCGCAGGTCCCATAGCCGCACCGAGTCGTCGACCGCGGCCGACAGGAACGTGTCGTCGACAGGCGACATGGCAAGCGAAACAACCCGCCGCTTGTGTCCGCGGAAGTACTGCAGGTACTTGTTGTCGTGCAGTGAGTGGTACCGCACCGTGTCTGCGTAAGCGGGCGGCCACGTACCGTCTTCCTTGGTGGACGCATACACGATCGCCGACGACCGGTGCGTGAAGCGCGCGAGGTGCACGCCGTACTTTTTGCTGTAGAGCGTCTTGATATGTCTGGGTTAGCACGCATACGCACTTGCCACTGCGGCAGTTGTACAGCTGGATCGTCTCGTCGTCCGACGCCGTCACACACAGCTCGCCGCGGTCGTCATAGTCCAGACTCGTCACCTTGTGGTCCGGCTGCACAAACTCCTTGAACACCTTGGCAGGCTTGAGCGAGTCGACGAGCGCGAGCGACAGCGCGAGCTGCGCCGGCTTCGCGTCCGCCTCGCTCATCACTATAGGACACGGGCGTAGTGGAGTAGGGGAATTATGGGCACCGCTCCGATGCGGCCGCCTCGATCCACTGCGCCATGGTATCATCAAAGGCAGCGCGACGCGCCACATAGTCTGGTAGACGTTCTCCGAATGCACTCGTAGCTCGCATGCGCGTCGAGTTGCGTGCGCCGTGCGATGGTGCCGCAATCTCGGGGGCCGGAACGGCAAGCGCCGCGAGCGACGGACCCGGTCGCCCGCCCGTAGCGTCCCTGTGTTCCGCGCGCCGCGCACGCGCATACCGCCGCTCGCCACGGCCTGAAGGCGGCTCCTCTGCGTGCGACAGGGGGCGCTTCAGGGTGCCGTCAGCGAGCGCATCGTCAGGCAACAGCTTGTTATAGCGCGCAAGGGTCTCGCGCGCCTCGGCTAGAAGCGCCGCGTGCACCTGCTGGGCACACGCGAGGATCTCCTCGCGTGGGCGCCGTTCCGCATTCAGCTCGGCCTCGCGCGCCTCGAGTGCAGGCAGCAGCTTGTGCACATCCATCGCTTCAAGGCGCGCTACCTGCTCGACCATACGCTGCCGATCGCGGCCAAGGCCCTCCTTCTCGAGCCGGCGCAGCCGCTTTTCCGCGCGTTCAAACTTGCTGTGCAGCTGCTCGTACACCTCGTCGGATGTATCCTCCTGCTGTGAGATGCACACACGTACCACAGGCCCTGACGCCCCGCGCGTTTTGGTCCGCACGGCAGGCTCATCGGCAGACTGGAAATCGGGCGTCTCGATCAGCTGCGTCTCGGCGCACCGGCGTGCCTTTTCGGGATCAGAGAGGAACACCAGAATCGCGCGAATGCGCTCGTCATCTTGTGTCCCCATCAGCCCATGTTCGCCTAACACAATCGGCGTGTCGGGCGGCAGAAACGGGCCCGCTACGGTGAGTCACTGGTACGTACGAGGGGGGGGCGCGCGAGTCCCGCGCCCCAAGAGCAGATCCATGTCGCATGTCATGCGCCGCGACTCGAGGTGAGAGCGCCGCAGCGACGGCGTACGCGTCGGCGCCGCACCTGTGCCCGTCGCTGCCGGCGCGCGGGGCGGCATCGCAACAGTCCGCGGGGCCGCAGGAGTGGAGGCGATCGAAAACGGCCCATTTCGCCACGCGGCACACGACCTCTTCCATGGTGCTGTGTCGACGACGTGGGTGTGGCCTCGAAATGGGGGCCGGCACGACCGGCCCGTGCCGCTACCACCCCGGTGCACCTGTCTTCCACGAAGGACTCAAGTCATGGTCCTGCTGCCAGGCGACGAACAAGCCCGTACTGGAGTTCGAGCAATTCCTCCAGCTGCCCGGCTGTGCCGTCGCGGAGGCGCACACGGACGAGGAGCAGGCACTGCCGGAGCAGCCGCGCAAGCCTACGCCAGCCGATCCTGAGCAGGTATCGCAGTCGCTGAGCGCCATCCAGCTCAGCAGCGATGCACCCAAGGCGCGCGCGACACCTGCGCCACCCAAGGCGGCGGAGCCTGCGCCAGAGCCGCGCGACCCCGACACATTGACCAGTGTGGCGGTCGGCACGGCATGCCGCCGCCCCGGCTGCGGGTTCGTCGCCGAGGCGGCCATCCCTGCGCGCGACCGGACGACCGAGTCGTGCCGCTACCACCGGGGTACCCCGATCTTCCACGAGGGTTCCAAGGGCTATACGTGCTGCAAGCGCCGAGTCCTGCACTTTGACGATTTCCTGCAGATCGAGCCGTGCACGAAGGCGGAGCATGGCCACCTGTTCGCCGTGCCCGAGCCGGACAAAGCGCAAGCGTCGTGTCGTGTGGATCACTACGAGACACCGGCCGACGTGCGCGTCACCGTGTACGCCAAAGGCGTCGATGCGGAGCAGAGCACGATCGAGATCCGCGAGAACGAGGTCGTGCTGTCTCTGCTGCTCGCGCCGACGCCTTCGGTGCCCCATGCGCGGCGATTTGAGCGTACGCTGCGGCCCTACAACAATGTGGATGCATCAGCCTCGTCGTACACGCTCGGCAAGATGAAGCTGGATATGGTGCTCGTAAAGAAGGAGCAGGGCACGAGCTGGCCGACGCTCGAGCGCGACGAGCCCGTGTACGGTTACGGCGTCACGTTCGGTCGCCGCTAAAATAGCCCATAGCCCACTAGGCCGTTGGCGCAGGCGTGGCATCGGACCCATGCACCAGTTCTGCGTGAGTGCGTGGCACGTACCTTGGATGGACGCCTCTAGCGCATCGAGGCGGTCCGCCATGTCATTCACTGCGTTAGATGCACAACGTACTGCGCTGCACCACATGCTTGCTGCGCTCATCAAAGCGCTCCTCAATCTGCGTCAGCAGCGATTCGACCCAATCGCCCAGCTGCTGCGGCGTTGTCGTGTCGGACATGCTCGCACGCCCCACGCGCTCAACGATCCTCGCCAGCCGTGGCCGAGGTGGACACTCGCTCAATAATTGCAAAAATCCCCGGCCGACGGGCGCGGTCGTCGGCGCCGCCCTGCCATGTGTTCTTCCATGATGCGTGTGCGCGCATTGCGCGCCTTTTCTACCGCAGCACCTGCGCGGCAAAGTGCGCCGCCGAGTCGCCACATGGGCAAGGGCCAGCGGGCGCGCCGTAGCGCGGCAGAGCCGGCTGCGCCGGCGCTGGAGGCGGCACCGACGCCTGCCACACCCTGGGACCAGCCGCTCTTCCGCGAGGCGAGTCGGCGCCCGGCCGTGGCCCTTCCCAAGGTGCGCCTCGGTGCCGACGTGTCGATCAGCGAGCTGAAGAGCGCGCCGCTTACCCAGAAGGAGACGCACCGCGCAAACAAACTCTTCTTCCAGCGCAACGGCGCCTGTGTGCTTGGCGGCGCGCAGACCCCTCTCGTGCGGTATGCGCCGCCCATTGCGGTGCCCAAGGACGTCGAACTCGGCACGGGACCCGGGCGCAAGGCTGCTGTGCGCTCGCTGCTCGATGCGCAGGTGCGGGCCGGCGACTATACGCCCTACAAGGCCGGGCAAGCCTTGCATGACCCGTCTCTGCAAGCCCCCGAGGCGGCGCGCACGCCCAACAAGGCGGCGCTGCTCGTCGCTGACCAGGCGATGAGTGCAAATGCATCCATGCATCCTCTCGCGCGCCGCTATGTGGTGGAGCGCATCGCTGCGCAGCTCGGCGTGGCGTGCTAAAAGGGTATATAGCTCTATGCAGATGTATCCATGTCATCCATATCGCCGTCCAGGTCGCCGTCCATGTACATGGACTCGGCGTCGCCGTCGGCCCAGGGTGCCGGCGCCCTGAGCAGTACGGGACTGGTGCTCAGCGAGTCGGGTGGGCCCATCAGGTGCGGGCGTGCATGCACGCGCACCGGCACACTCGCGTGCGAGAGCGAGGCGCGGGACCACGGCGTCGTATCCGCGTCCAGCTCGGCGCTCATGCTCTCGTCCCACGCCGCAGGGGCCAGCATGGCCGGCACCTCCGTGCCGAGCACGTCCAGTGCGGGCGACACGTCGTCGATATGGCTCAGCTCCTCCTCGGCGAGCGTGCGCCGACGGCCAATCTGCACAATATCGCGCTCGCCGAAGCGCACGCGCTCGAGTTTGGCATTCTCGAGCGTGTCTTCCCAGTCGCTCAGCTGGTCCGCATCCGCCGTGCTGCCAAGCGGCGGGAGGCCCTTGAGCACGCGCAGGAGGCGCGCGTCCTCGGCGACCTGTCCGCGCCACGGGAGGTGCTCGGCACGCGCTGCGCGGCGCGCCTCCTGCTCAATGCGCTGCCGCGCCGCCATCTCGGCGGTGTGCTGCGTGGATCCCGCACGCGCGACCACATTTGTCGAGGGGAGCCACCGGCGGTCCTCAGCCTGCTCCGCAAGCGCCGACACGTCGCTCGGCAAGGCTCCAGGGCGCTGCGACGTGCCTGGCGGCCACGCGGCCTCGTCGCTGGCGGCCCCTGGCTCCGCCTCCTCGTCGGATGAATAAGCGTCGGTCGAGTCTGCTGGGTGACGTGGCGCGCGGCGGCGCACTTCGCGGGTAGCCGCCTGCGCCTGGAGGGCCCACAGCGTGGGGATCGGCGTCATGCGCTAGGCTGGCATGGTCCCTCCGCCGGGGTCCGCGGAGGATGAATAAGCACATGCCTCGCCACCGCAGGGGCCTTGCGGACGGACTACCGAAGACACGGAGTTCTACACCCCCTTCCATCATGTCTACTCCTACTATTCCCGCTCAGATGAAGGCCCTTACTGTCGACGGAAAGAGTGCCGCGTCAGTCAAGACGGTCGACACGCCGAAGCCGGGCCCTGGACAGATCCTCGTCAAGGTCACGGCCAACGCGCTGAACCCCACTGACTGGAAGCACCTCGACTACTTTGGTCTCGAGGGCACGACGCTCGGTTCAGACTTTATTGGCACAGTGGTTGACAAGGACGCGAACGCGGGCAACCTGGTCGACGTTGGCGAGCGTGTGGCGGGCTGCGTGCGCGGTGCGTACGTGCGCGGTATGGGCGCCTTTGCCGAGTACCTGGTGACCTATCCTAGCGCCGTCACCACGGTGCCTGACTCGATCTCGGACATTGATGGTGCGGGCCTGGGTGTTGGTGGATTTTCGGCGTTGTTCGGCCTCTTCCAGCCGAAGCACCTTGGTCTGCCGGTGCCGCCGCGCGGTCCGCTGCCGGACGTGGACCCCAAGCTCAAGGTGCTTGTGTGGTCGGGTGCCTCGTCGGTTGGCCAGTTTGCCATCCAAGCTGCGCGTGCGACGGGCGCCTACGTCATTGTGACGGCCTCGCCCAAGAACCACGAGTGGCTCAAGTCGCTGGGCGCGTCGGAGGCGTACGACTATGCGGACGCCGAGACGCCCGCCAAGATTGCGGCGGCGCACCCCGACCTTGCGTACGCGTTTGACACGCGCTCAGAGAAGGGCTCGCAGGAGGCATGCGCGAGCGCGCTGAGCAAGGAGGGCGGCAAGATTGTGTGTCTGCTGCCGTTCAACGCTCAGACGGTGGCGGAGGCGAACCCCAAGGTGACGACGACGTTCCTGCTGCTGTACACCGTGTCGGGCCAGCGCACGGAGATGCTGTCCGTCTCTTTTGACGAGGCGTACTGCCAGGAGGACATGCGCTACATGCAGAAGATGGCCAGCGGCAAGGAAGGCCTTATGTACCGGCTGCTCTCGTCGGGCACGCTCCAACCGAACCGCTCGTTCCTGCAGGAGGGCGGCTTTGAGACGATCTTGGCCGGCCTCGACCGCTTGCGCAAGGGCCAGGTGTCAGGTGAGAAACTTATTTACAAGCAATAGACGGGCCCAGCCCAAGCTATTTTAGAGCAGATGGTCGTCGTAGTCCAGGTCGAGTCTGCGACCTGAATCGAGGTCCATCTCACTGGCACGCACCCAGTGCGTGCGGAACGGAAGCTTGTAGGCCAAGAAGCCAATGGGGAAAAGGGGTAGCATAATGTAGGCAGCGACAAAATCGCCCGCGGAAAAAGGCGACAGTGTTGTCCAGCCCTGGACGAGCGCAAGGAACAAGCTGGCGAATAGGCCAATGTATGCGGTCCACGGGTACAGCAACGCACGGTACGGCAGCTCATCAACGCTGCGCTGCTGCGCGCGCATGGCGGCGCGGAAGCGCAGGTGCATAAAGCTCACCGAACCCCACACGAGGAAGGTCGACACGCCCGACACATTGACAATGTAGTTATAGGCTCGGGCAGCACCGGTGCTGACGTTCATCATGGAGATGGCGCCACACGCATTCGAAAAGATCACAGCCCACATAGGCACACCCCAGCGCGTTGTGTATCCGAAAAACGACGGCGCCTTTTGGTCGCGGGCCATGTACAGAAGAGTCCGCGAGCCAATGTACACAGAGCCGTTGAGCGCGGACAGGCACGACACAAAGATGAATGCATTAATGAGGTGCTTGCCATTCTCCCAGCCCGCGTGCCGAATGGCGATGGTCATGGGGCTCTGCAGCGCCTTGCTCGACGCGCTGATCAGTCCAGTGTCGTTGGACGGGCAGGTGACGCCGAAGAAAAAGGCACTTCCCATGTACACAAAGAGGATGCGCCAGAATACCTTGCGCGTTGCACTCGGCACGGCCTTGCGGGGGTTGCGTGTTTCCGTGGCGGCCAGGGCGACGGACTCGACGCCTGAATAGAACGTCGAGCAAAATACAAACACCATCGCAACGCCGCGGAAGCCGTGGCCGCCAAACGCGCCGGGATTGTTCCAGTACCGGAAGCCCACGGCATCGCCATTCACGCCGCCGCACATGTAGACAATCGAGAAGATGAAGTAGGCGGCGAGGCCGAGCAGCTTGACGAGGCCGAGCCAGAACTCGGCCTCGCCAAAGCTCTCGACACCGAGCATTTGGTACGCCAGGAATGCGAACCAGAAAATGAGAAAGTAGCCCCACTGCGGCACCTTGTCGGACCAGTCCGTGAGCACCGAGGTAATCACATTGTACTCGTTGGCTAACACGGTGACCCACAGGATAAAGTAGTTCCAGCCGACAATAAAGCCAAAGGCACGATCGACCGTGCGATCCCCCAGCTGGATAAAGGCGCCGCCAACCGGAAACTGCGTCGTGAGCTCACCGAGGGACTGCATCACGGAAAACGCAATAATACCGACGATGCCAAAACCGAGCAGCAGGGACGCGGGGCCGCCGTCGGAGAGTGCGCCACCCGTACCGACGAGGAGGCCCGGCCCAATAATACCCGCGAGCGCGAGCATGTTCAGATGCCGGTTCTTCAGGCCGCGCCGCACGCCCGTGTCGGGGTCCATGGCTTGACGTATGCGCTCATGCATCGACGCGTCTTTAGGCACGTCCACATCCGCCCACGCATCTGCATCATCGCCCTGTTCCTCTAATGGAATCAACTGCCCCATTTCTTCAGTGTCAGACTCTAGGGCGCTTCTCAGCGGCCCGCGCACGGCGGAGCCTTTTCACGTACTAGGACAAGGCTGCCTGGCCGGCAACCCTGTCTTTCCACCGGAAAGCACGTGCGGAGAAACAAAAATTGCATCATAACATGACCTACCAGACTACCATTCTACAGCCACAACACGTCGCGGCCCCACAAGCTGCGCTTAATATAGTCGCCGAGCACGAGCATGCGCGTGCGCAATGACACCATTTCTGAGAGGTAAACGCCACGCCACGCATACATGGCGACCAAACCTCCGAAAAGTGTCCTGAACGGACCGGGGATTGGCAGCTCAAATGCAGCCGCATTGCCAAGATACGCAATGCTTCCCAGGCTGTGGAACACGAAGGGCTTGTGGATCGCCTCATCGACGTCCTCCACGTCACCTGGCAGGGCATCGCGGGCGTGCAGCGACGCGTACTTGTTCAGCTTATGCGCGAGGTATTTGCCCTCCTGGGATGCGATTTGAGCGGTGGGGGGGTACGAAGTCATGTGCTTCGTCGCATCCGCGATCATCTCGGCCAGCTCGCTAGCACACAGGCGCTCGTTCTTGTCGAGATCATACTTTTCAAACAGCGGCCGGATGCCCCGCAGATGCTCGTTCGCGATGGGGAACTTGAGGCGCAGTACCTTGATCAGCTGCGTGAACTCAGGGAGCGTCAGCTCGCCGTCCTTGTCCTTGTCGAAGCGATCCAGGTTGTCGAAGATGTAGCCTTTCAAGTCCGAGTCGAGCGTCGACGCGTCGCCCACCGCATACACCGTGCCCGGCTCTGTGCCAAGCACGCGCAGCTGCGAGTCGACCTTGAGCGCATGGCGGTGCCCTTGGTTCGGCAGCGTCGTCGAGAGGCGGCGCGTAAAGTCGTTCATCGTCACACCGACCGACCACACGGTGCACCCCGAGGGAATCGTACGCGGGACCTTCTCGCCGGTCAGGGGGTTCGTCTGCTCATATGTCACGCCGTCAGGGTGGATCTGCGTCACTTGCGCATTCGTCACCACATCCACGTCCTCGGCGTGGAAGCGCTGCTCAGCAAACTTAGAGATGGCCTCGGCATACGTGTTCAGAATGTGCGACTCGTTCTGCAGCACATGCACCTGCGCCTCGCGCTCCACGTTGCGGGGGTAGTGCTTGAACACGTCTTCGTGGATCATATCGTTGATCTCCGCCGCGAGCTCCACACCCGTAGGACCACCACCACACACCACAAAGGTCAGCAGGCGCCTGCGTTCCTCGTCCGGCGTCGTCGGCAGTGACGCAATCTCAAAGTTCTCCAGCAGACGCTTTCGCAGGCGCTGCGCGTCGCGCACCGTCTTGAGGCGGAACGTGTGCTCAAGACCCGTCGCACCGCGGTTGTTCGTCACGCTGCCCACCGCGATTACCAGCTTGTCGTACGGCACATACACCATCGAGCGCTCGTTCGGCTTGTGGTCACCCTCCACGCTGCCATCCCACTGCGACGAGATCAGCTCGACCTCCAGCAGACCCCGCGCACCATCAATGGCCTGCAGAGTCTCGCGGTCCAGGCCCTCATGCGGGTGCAAATTGACCGCAGCGCCCTGCACATACTGCCCATGCGTGCGCGTGAGCAGGCGGCGCAGCGACTCGGTCACCGAGCGCACACCCACCGTGCCGACCGCCACGGCCGGCAGCAGCGGCGTGAACAAGAAGTAGTTCGTCGGGCTCACCAGTGTCACCTCATACGCATCAGGGTCCAGCGACTTGAGCAGCGACACCGCGCCCCAGCCACCCCCCACAATCACCAGCCGCTCCTTCTGCGGGCGGCCATCCGACACATCCTCGGCACGCGGCAGGATCGGACGATGCGCAGGGCCACCCCACTCACACGGACGCTTCAGCGATGTGTCTGTATCGGCCACCGACACACGGTGGTACGTCATCGAGTCGTAGATGAGCAACCCGCCCATCACCGAAACGGCGGAAAACACGAGCGAGCCCATGCCATACACAGGGTACCGCACCCAGCGGTTCTTCCATAGCGAGGTACGCGTTTTGCTCGTGGAAAACGCTTTCACACGCATAGACGTCGGCGCACGCAGCGGCGCACGCAGCGGCGCACGCAGCGGCGCGCGCCAGGCACAGCCCAGGCGGATCATAGTTTAGAGGCAGGTCGGGCCCGTCAGGCACGGTCTGTGCGTCCCGTGCATCCACGTGATTCTCCTACGGCCGCCGCGGGGGAAGCGGCGGCGCCGGAGCTATGTCGCCTGCCACACAAGGCGCTCTGGACGGCCGCGGCGGCATCGGCGGCGCTGCGATCGGCGTGGCGGGTGGCTCAGCGCGCGGCGGTGGTGGTGGCGCTCGGCGGCGCCCGACCTCGTCGGCCCATGGATCGCCGACAACCGCCTCGCCCATGTGGGGGTCAAGAGGGCCCTGCCACCACGGCTCACTCGGTTCGCGGGCATGCGGCGTTGACGCATCGTGGCACTCACGTAGAAGCCCCTCGTACACGGTCTCCTTGACCGATTGATCAACCGTGCAGAAATCCACATCTAGTAGCGCATACACCGGGCGGTGGTCGCTCAGGCGCACGCTCTGTGCACTTCCATACGCATGCGCATCGATGCCGAGGTGCGCGTGTGTGCACCGGAACAGAACGCGATCCGTCCACGCAGGCGGTCGCATCTTGTCGGACGTGTCGTAGAGGTCTGTGCCGACATCGTACTTGTACGTCGGCGGAAAGGTGAGTGGCGCCTCGTCATAGCCGCAGAACGCCGCACCAGCACGTCGTTCCATCGTCAGTTGGTCCTCCTGCGCCAGCACACTGTATTGCTGCGCAGCGCACAGGTCGCGCACCTCCTCGTTGCTGGGGTGTGCCAGGCGGTAGTTCAGGTCACCCATCCACACAATATGGTCGTGCTCGTCCACCAGGCGGCCCCGCGAGAAGGTCAGGCCACGCACGAGGCTCGCATAGTCGCTGTTACGTTCATCCGTATTCCCCGCGCCAGCTGCAAGGTGCGCACCGACTATGCACACACTCGTGTCATACATGTCCAAGCGAACACTGACGCCGCCCTTGTTTCCGCTCATGCCGCGGAAACCCGTCTTTTTGCTCGTGCCTTCGACGCACCGAACATGTGGCAGGAGGGACTGCCTCGCATACGTCAACAGGGCCATACCAAACAGCTGCGCATGACGCAGAGGCACGTACGTCTCGCCATACACGTCCAGCGCTTTGAGGATGGCCGCATCCCACGCAGCCAGCTCTTCACTCGACGCCATCAGCATTTGCTGCGCAGTCAGCGGCACAATTTCCTGCAGGCACACGGCCACGAGCGCCGGCGCCGTAGCCACAGGTGCACACGGACACAGCCAGTCTCGCAGATCGACCTGGCGCGGCGCGACAGCACACACATTGAATGTGCCCACAAGTATGCGCTCCTGGTGCACACTTGCGTAGTCGGCCCAGCGCTTCTCCAGCGCTGCAGAGACGCCCAGGTACAGTGGATCGCAGAGCTCAATGCGCCGCTGCCCGCTGCGCTGGCCCAGCAGGAGATCAATCGCCTCCTGCTTCGATGAGTCTTGGAAATGGTTCACGTACATGCGACTTGCGCTCTTGGCTGCATCGCTCAAAAGGCCTGTCCACCCCTTCTTGGTCCCCGTGCGCGCAAAGCGCGCATTGAGCGACCCCGTGCCCGTGTTGATCACCGAGAGCGCATCGCCGTTTTCCGCCCACAGCTCGCGATGTGCGGCGCTGAGCGCAGTCGGCACAGCCTGTGCTGACTCGCCGAGCGCATCGCGTAGCGACTGCTGCCAGTCACGTAGCACCGCTTGCGAGAGCAGGCCTTGCACGAGATTGGTGCGGTCAAGGCAGTCGAAGCAGTTCACGCGAAATACGCCGCATTGGCGCTCCAGCTCTGCTTGGCCGCGGCGCAGTGTATAGTGCTGTCTCTGACGCTGCGCCTGCACGTCGCGCTGGCTCTCCAGTTCCCGCGCAACGATCTCGAGGCTGCCGACCGATTTGGTTTGCGCATGAAAGTCGTAATGCATGTACGACACATCCGCAGCGTTCAGCTCGCGCAAGTGCGCCCGGTACGCATCGCTGAGTGCCACCTCTGCGTCGCGCGTGCCCAGCAGGTCCAGTGCACAGACGCGCTGATACTCATCGAGCAGGTCTTCCATATGCTTGCGGAAGGCGGGCATCAACGCAGCACCTGTGCGGGTGATCTGGATCTTGGCACTGAGCGCCTGGAGCCCCTGTTGCTCCCAGAACACGGGCACAGAGCCGCGCAGCTGCACATACGAATATATGAGGTCGTCGACTTGGAGCATCGTCTCCGTTTCGACAAAGTGGGCCGCGTTGCCATCGTCGTCGATCCCGCGCATATTGTACCGCGTGCCTGCACGCTGCGTGCTCAGCCGGCTAAGAACCACGAGCTGGCACGGCACCGCGCTGGGGATGCGCCGGATCCCCACATATCCCTGGATTACCGAGAGACACAGGTCCTCGGCGTCGAAGCGGCGCTGCCGCGGCAGATCGAGCCGGCTGCGGAACACCTCGAGCGGCTCCTTCATGTGTGTATTCCACACGAATTGCTCCTGGAATGGACGCGCCTCGTTCGCGCACTGCAGGCGCCGTGTCAAGTCGTACCCACTCGTAAAGTAGAACGAGCCGCCTGACAGGTACTTGCGGATCGCTACGCACGGGTCGTCCGGCGAGCCTGGTGGGCCCGTCGGCACGAGGCGACCGCTGTCAGCCGGCTCTATCGCGCCCTGGGCAAGCGCCATATCATTCGGCAGCCGGCGGCTCACGCAGAAGAAGGACACATTGCGCACACGATGCACAACATGCGTGCGCAACTCGCCGACGCGCTCAGACTCCGACACAGCTACCAGGAACATATCGGAGCCCACACGGAGCAGGCCCAGCAGGCCCACCAGCGGCATGCTCGCAATGGAGAGCCGCCGCATCGAGCTCCACGTCACGTCACGCGCGTCGAGGAGCGTCAGGGTCCCTTGCTCCTCGACTGCCGAGAACGACAGCACGAGTGCCGATTCATCTTCCTGCGCTGCCCTTGATGGGTCATAGCGTGTCACCAGCACTTGCGGCGGCTGTGTGGCCGCCCGCGGCACCCATACATGCATGGCACGCCGTGGATGGCACAGCGCTGCGCTGGGACCAGCGCTTATGTCAGCGCAGGCGGCGCCACCGCACGCAGGGCAGCGCCCTGCCATGGACTCGCGCGTGCCGAGCATGCCGCCCACGTCGGTGTATCGCGCGCCGAGTGCGCGCGCACATGGTGCGCACTATATGCTGACCGACCAGCGCCGCCACCAGCCGACATGGATGATTTTGAGCCGACGCCTCACGAGTTGCGTGTCGCGTTCGCGGACGCGCTCCAAGGCCGCCACAGCTCCAATGCGCCACTGATGACCCGCGCTATGCGCGAGAAGCGCGACCGGGAGCTGGGACGCACCAAAAAAGTATACGAGGAGGTCCGCATTCGCATCCGTTTTGCGGATCGCATGCAGATCGAGAGCACTTTCCCTGCATCCGCGACGATCTCGGACGTGTATGCGTTTGTGGATGACGCACTTGTGGATGCGTCCGATACCTATTTACTATTCCAGTCGCCGCCCCGCCGCGAGTTTCCGCGCACTGAGCCGGCGCGTGCACAGACGCTCGTGAGTCTCGGGTTCGCGCCGGGCGCTGTGCTTGGCGTGTGCTGGAGTGATCCACGCAAGAACGGTACGTTTGCGGCCCTCACGCAGCCACCGATGCACCCGCGCCGCTCAAGCCCGAGCTACTCGCGCGCGCACGCGATGTGCCGGCACCGCCCTCGTTCACAAGCGCACAGGTGCCAATGGTCCGCGCATCCAGCGTAGAAGCGTCCACGCCCGAGGCCCGCGAGAAGCGCAAGTTTCCCAAGGTACGTCGCGCGGCTGACCCCAGTGGTTCAAGAGCACCGGCGGCGCCGCACGGTAGCGTCCATAGTCACGTGACCTCATCGGTCGGGTCCGGCCACGCCCGCCGTATCCGCTCGTACCGCTCCTTACCATGTCGCTGGCGAACTCGTTCTACAACATCTTTGTGAAGCGCAACTCGATCTAGTAGGTGCTTGATGCCGAGAAATCATACTAATACACCAGCGTCGGCACTATCTTCGCCGGTGCCTTCGGCTTTGGCATTGCCTTTGACACCCTGTCGGAAAAGTGGTGGGACAACCACAACAAGGGCGTACGTACTGCGGCTCGTATAAAGAGCGAGGACTGACACGGCGCGCCATACTCCGACATGGCGTATGCCTCTTTACAGAAGCAATGGAAGGACATCCGTCACAAGGTACGTCGATGCGCGGTTGCTCGCTTTCTTCATTGGGCGTCGCCCTGCTGCTGCTCGGACAGATACTGACTCTCCAGTACCTGAGCGATGATGCGGAGGAGTAATTGATTAATCCGTGGCTCGTAGCTTGGAACCTACCTTGGCGCATGTTTGTTTGTCGCAGTACGAGCTCCTCCCTCTGTGCTTGAATCCAGCACCTGCCCCTATCATGAAGTTCGCTCCTCCGTAGATGCAGAGCGTGGCGGTCTGCCATCACGATGCCATCGCCGCCATCGCCGCCGCCGCCGCCGCCGATGTCGGTGCAGCGCCGAGCGTGTCACGTGACATGACACGGTTGGTGTTGATCCTGCGCGGTGCCGGCGTAGCTTGTTGCGGGCACGTCGAGGGGGTGAGGACACCCTGCATCATGTCGCAACGACTTGCTGCACTCCAGGCACTCTACGATGAAGGGCAACACCCTGAAAGGGACGTGTCCATGGACCAGAGTGTAACGACCTACCCTCGCGCTAATGTGTCGCTGGGCCTCGACTCGTCCACGTCGGTCGACTTGATGCCGCCACCGGCGCAGAACTTGCTCATGTCCACAGAGGATGAGCGGGAAGCTACTTCGTCCGACTTGGATGGCGACGTAGACGAGGATCACACGCCTGAGACGGAGGCGGCGCCAACGCCCAAGCGCCCTACGTCTGCGTCTGCCACGCCGCGCACGGCGACTACGCGGTCATCGTTGTACAACACGCCCGCGCATTTGGACGAAAGTAGTGGGCAAGATGCCTCGTCGTCCTTGTCCAGGTCGTTGCGCGCGAGCCAGCTCGCACAGAGCCGCGATGCGTTGCATGTCCTGGACGAGGACGAAGGGGAGGGCGACACAGAGCTGAGCGCGTCACGCTCTGGCCACTGGGGTGTGCAGGAGATGCGTCGCCGAACCGAGGCGGGCATATCGATCAAGTCAACGCTGCAGAAAATCGAGCAGCTCACTGCCGAGCGGGACGACCTGAAAATCGAGGTCGACTTTCACCGGCGCAACATGAGTCCCGAAGACGTGGGCGCCGAAGTCATTTCACTGCGCCAGGAGAAACTTAGCTATGTGCGGCGCCTGCAGAAGATGAACGAACTTGTAAAGAGCCAGGACCAAGCACTCAAGACAGTGAATCGGCAGGTGAAGCAATGGGAGGCCAAGCTCGCCGACTATGAGCAGCTACAAGAGCAGCTTCGGCTGGCCGAGGCGCGTACACATGCCGCTGAGCAGGGCCAGCGGGGCGACAGCGCTGCGTCGGAGGTCGTGCAGCTCGAGGCGGCCTTGCGTGCTGAACAGGCCGAACGTCTCGCGCTGCAGGCGCATGTCGATGCGCTACGCGAGGCTCCCACTTCGGACGAGGCACTGCGCTACGGTGACAGTAGCAGTGCGGACGACGTTCCGGCGCTGCAGCAGCAGTTGGACGAGCAACACGAGGTGATCTGTGAGCTACAGGACGCCTTGGCGGCTGAGCGCCTCGTTGTCGCCGAGAAGGAGGGCGAGATGGACCGGCTCGAGGCAGCCCTGGACGAGGCCGAGTCCATGACAGGCGAGCTCCAGGCGCAGCTGCAGGAGTGTGGGGCCTCCCATGAAGCAGCGCTGAACGACGTACAGCAACTGACGGACGAGCTGGCTGAGGTGCGACGGCACCACGAGGGCGTCCAGGCGGCGCTTCAGGAGCAATGCGCGGCGTCGCAGGCGCAGCTGGACGATGCACAAACTGCCATGGAGCGCCTGGCTGCGCAGCATGCAGACCTGGAGGACCTGAATGCACGCCTGAACGACAAGCTCGTGCAGCTCGTGCGCGACCTGAAGGAGGAGGAGCAAGCGCGCGAGAAGGCGGATGTCAACTGGTCGCAGCGCTACGATACGAGTGAGGCGCACATGCGGCACTCGCTGGCCGCGAAGGATGCGCTGATCGAGTCGCTGGAGCAGCAAGTCGCGCAGGCGCGCGACGACGCGCAGCGGGCACAGGATCAGCTCCGGACCCACGAGGTGCGGGCGCAGCGCACGCTGACAGACGCCCATGCGAAGCACCAGCGCGACGCCGAGCGCCTGCGCGGCGATCTCGACGAGAAGCTGCAGCTGTGGCAGGAGGCGCAGGACGATGTGGCGCGGCTGCGTGCCGAGACGGGCGAACTGGCGACGGCGCTGCAAGGTGAGACGCGCTCGCGGATCCAGGCACAGGAGCGGCTCGAGAGCACACAGCGTGCGCTCGAGCAGACGCGTCTCGAGGCGGAGCGGGCGTCCCTGGCGGCCGCCGAGTCGGCGCGACGCGATGCTTCGTCCTCAGCGCGGAGCCTGGATGCATCGGCACGCCCGCAGATTTCGGAGCGCAATGCACTCCTCTCGGCTGTGTTTGATGGCCTCGTGCGTGCGCTGGGCGAGGAGGCTGTGCCCGGCGAGGCGCGCCTGCTTCATACCCATTTTTCGCAATTCCACGACAAGGTAACGCAGCGGCTGCGACGCCTTGCCGCGATCCAGACCCACTTTTCACAGCGTGCGGACGCTATCGAAAAGGACCATGCAGCGAAGCTGGCGTGCGTATCTATGACTGACCCAGCGACGTGCGGCGCCTGCAGGAGGCGCGATGGAGTCACGTGGAGCGTATCGAGAAGTCGATCCGCACGGCCACCGAGAAGCAGCAGCAGTGGCGGCGCCGGCTGCTCGCAAAAGAGTACGAGCTCACGGACCTGCAGCGCACAAACCGCGAGCTCGAGCAGCAGGTGGCCCGCCTGCGCGATGCGCCCACGGTGGCCCCGACGCCGGCGACGCCCGCCCAGCTCTCGGTGCGCTTGCGCGAGCTGGAGCGGCGATGCAAGGAGGCTGACGAGCGTGTGAAACGCGAGCGTGCTGGAGCGAAGGAGCGCACTATGCGCGACGAGGCGCGCATCCGGTACGTCGCCCCATCTGACGCAGACACCTCCAGACGCTGCTCGACCGTCTCTCGACGGCGCCGGCGCCGTAGCGATACCCAGCTGATGACATAATCCCATGCATGCAAGGAGGGGGCCTTGATGCGGCCTGTTTTACGCGCCGACCCCCTCGAGGCCTGATTGGCGCGTGCAACGTATCGCGGCGGGGGTGCCCCGCGCCACCCGTGCAGGGGCAGCGCCGTGGCCGTGGTCGACTGCGTCGTTGGTCGTTCCCGCCACGCACGACGGCGGCCGTACCTGTGCATCTTTAATCGGGCAGGCACGCCCAACATCCTTCGCCTGCGCTTCCTCCCTCGTGATGGGCGTCGTCGTACCGCCCGTTCCCGGCCCCAGCATGCCCGCCTCGCTCGCGCGGCGGCGACCGCTCATGCCACCGCACGATCTCGTGCGACGGTCCAAGGAACACACAAAAGGCAAGGACCGCGCTCGCCGTGCTCATGCCAAGCGTGGGCGTACACGCTCGCGTGCGGATACGCATAGCAGCCGACACACGACGGCTCCTCGGGCGGATGGGCCCTGCCCGCCCGCCGTTTGGGGCCATACGCAATATACCATGCTCGATCTCCAGGCGCACGCGGCGCCCGGCATGAAGCGTAGTGCCGCCGCGCCGGCTGCGGCTTGCAGCGAGCCTGCGCCTGCCCCCGGCGCCGAACCCCAGCGCCACGCCACTACGTCTGATCTTCTCGCGCCGTTTGCGCCCATGGCGCCACCGGCACCACCGCTGCAGGCTGTGTACATGAAGGGCTACGGACGCCTTGCACTGTACCCCCATGCCCTGGGCGCTGGGGCCTCGGTGGCCCCGGCGGCCCCGGCTGTCCCGGACGAGCTACCCCAGGAGCGTTCGGAGCGCCTGCGTCTCGTGGCGCACTGGCTCGATGCCGACGACGATCTCGATGACGACGACCCACACAGCGCTGGTGCCCGCGCGGCTGCCATACCGACATACCATCCCATGGTGGCCAAAGGGTTGCGGGAACAGAGCCGGCGCGCCGTATGGCGGTCGCCCCGCACCCCGCGACATGACTGGTGGATCGCCTCAGACGGCACGCGCCAGCCGCGCGGCGCGCTTGCTACGACGAGCCGGCGGCGCATGGTCTCAACAATGCACGCGCTTGCTGCGAGCGGCATTGCGCCGTTAATGGCCTGCCGCTGTGGCTTTACCGACGACCACATGGACATGATGCAGTGCGATGGCTGTGCGCGTTGGCTGCACTTGGCGTGTGCGGGCGTCTCGCATGTAAACCAGCTGCCGGATGCCGACTGTTTCTGCGACGACTGCTACGACCAGCGGACGGCCATGGCGCAGCCGCGAGCGGCGAGCACTGCGAACGACACGGGCCTACATGCGCATGCGCTGCAGCGCTCGTCGACGCTCTCGCTCGCCCCCAGCCCCAAGCGGTCGTTGGAGGACCGGCCGTTCCTGCCGGAGCACGCTGCGTCACCCGCGCGGGTCTCTGCGTCGTCGGACGACGGCACTCGGGCCCTGTGGCGTACGCCGTCGCCGCCGCCGCCGCCGTCGCTGCAGCTTGTCGGCACACCGAGCCGCCACTTTACCCCTTTTGCACATGCTGAGTGGCTTCCGACGCCGACGCACTTTTTGGCGCACACGCCGTACAGTGGGATACGCACGCCGTCGCGGCCGCTGGGTCCTCTCGACTCGCCGACGGCAGCAACGCGCCGTGCGCAGTACCTCGCGACGCCGAGCCAAGCATCGCCGGTGCACAGCGATCCTGTGCCGTCGAGTGTGGCGCTGAGCAGCCCCATGCCCGTGACGCCTACGGGCCCCACGCGCAGCCGCCTGCTGGCCATGCCCCTCGGCTCGCCGGCCACGCCCAAAACTGCCCCGGTCGGGCAGATGCCCTTGGCATGGGCCTGGGACTAGCGGTTCTTGTATCATAGACTACGGACACACTACATGCCACGTGAAGCCAGCAACTGGCGCACATCGCCCAACCCGTCGAGCTCGCCCTGCGCGACGACGGTGCTGGGCTTGCCGCTCATCAGCACGCGCTTCGCCACGCGATGAAGGTCGTCCAGCGTGAGACGGTCAATGGCCTTGCACATCTCGTTGACTGTAATTTTGTGGCCGTGCACCAGTACCTGGCGCCCGAGATCCTCGACCTCGACAAGGCGGCTCTCGAGCGCCATGACGAGGCTGCTCTTGAGCTGGTTTTTGGCGCGCTCCCACTCATTCTTCGTTACGCAGTTGCGGTACATGCCCGACGTGCACAGCTCAAGCTCGCGCGCCACCATATACGGCACCGTCGTATTGAAGCTAGGATGCACGCTGACGGAGATGCCAAACACGCCCGAGTCAGCGTAGCAGTGGTGGAAGCTCGCGCAGTGGTCGACAGAGTGGTACTGATTGAGCACATTGGTATACAGGCGGCTGTACATGCCCTTGCCAGGGCCGCCCGCACTGAAGCTGCCGCCGCCACCCAGCAGCATCTGCATCGTGGCCAACGCATAAATGTCGTCATCATGAATCGAGAGGCCCTCGTACGCCACATACACGTGCGTGAACTCGGTTGAGGCGTCCGGAATGTACAGCTCGCCGCCCGTGTAGCGCGCTCGTTCGCCGGCGAGCTGCGCGATGATCGGGTCCTGTGGCCCACTGCGCATGGATCCGAACAGTTCCGATGCCATCGACATAAGTTCGTCGTGCGCCATGCCAGCACCGGCGACGACGATCCGCTCGGGACGGTACCACTGGCGCATATACTCGCGCAAATTGTCCGTCGTCATCACGTCGAGGCTTTCGAGTGGGCACAGAAGCGGGTGACCCAGCGTATTGTCCCTGAATGCAACGGCGTGCACCATCTCGGGAAGAATCATCTCCGGCTTGCTCCAAATCTCACCGACCTCCCACGCCGCCGCCTCGCGCTGCACGGCCAGCTCGGCCGCATCGAGAATGGGGTTCTGGATCGTGTCGGCAAAGATCTCTAGCACCTTGCGCACGTCCTGGTTGAACACGGACGATTGGTACATCATCGTCTCGCGCGACGATGCACACATCACATTGCCGCCGATCGACTGCATCAACTGCTCCATGTCCGCCGACGACCGCGTAGTCGTGCTTTTGAAGGCCATGCGGTCAAGAATGTGGCTCACGCCGCTCTCACCCGGTACCCATGGGCGCTCGAAGCGCGAGCCAGCATCCACGTACACACCGACGGCACTAAAGTGGCCCGGCATCGCCTCCGTTGCCACACGCAGCTGGTTCGGAAGCGTCGACACCTGAATATCGCTCTGCCGACGAACAGCCGTGCTGCTCAGGCCGCGACGCAGCAGAGACGTTCGCATACCACGGGCATACGGCGGCACTGTGGGTCGCGGTACAAACAGCATCTGTCAAGGCACAACGCCAGGTCGTGCCAGCTTCGTCCGATCACCGCCTAACGCTGACTAAACTCGCGGTGCGACTACTGAATAACTAGGTCGTACGGGCGCATCTCCTCGGGCAGCGTCCAGTCTTCGCGATAGATGCGCTGCTCGACCGAGTTGTTCGGGCCTGGGACTTGCATGGTCTTGCGCACCTGGCGCTGAGACAGCTGTGCACCCGAGTCTGGCAGAGCCGTCGACGTAGCCGTCTCGTTCTGCTGGATCGAGTCCAGCTTGTCTGAGAGGGTCTGCATCGTATCGGCCACATGCTCATCGTTGTTCTGCGACAGCGCATTGAGAGCCAGCTCACTTGGTGTCATGAGACCAGACGACAGCGAGAATGACGGGGCGCGTTGGATCTGCTCACCGCCCGCCGTGTAATCCGACGAGAACGACATACCGCGGTCAATGTGGCCGCTGCCGGGGCAGCGCTCGTTCATCCACTTGACATTGTCTTCCAGCACACACACACGGCCAGCTAGGTCCTCCTCCTCGGACTTGGCCTTGCGGTAGATGACGTGCTGGCACACGGGGTACACCGTCATCGTCACGTCCGTCGAATGCACCTTTTGCAGCCACATCACCGACGACGGAACCGACACGACGCGGTCCTGCAAACCGTGCTGGATATACACAGGCACCTTGAACTTGTACGCCATGTCCTGCACGTCGGCAATGCCATAACGCAGGCAGAACAGGTGACCCACACGGAACGAGCCGCGGTGGCTGCGGGGGTCCGAGTCCACCAGCTGCTTGTACACCTTGGGATCCTTGTCGACCACCTTCTTGTGCGGCACATACAGCTCCAGACGCTCGGCGAACAAGAAGCGGATAATGACAGTCATCAGCCGGACGAAGGGGCCCACTTTGACGTCCTTCGGATTGTAGTCGATGATGGGACCCACGCCAATCACACCGTCGATCGGGATTTCGTCCATGTCCGTCGTGTCCTCGCGGTTGGCCCCGGGGTAGTATACCGGGTATAGAGTAGCCACGAGACCACCAAACGACAGACCTAACAGGAAAGTGCGGCGGCGGTTCTGCTTCGGTGTCTTGTGGCCCTGTAGCTCGTCGTCACGACGCGCAACATCGTGGATTACTTGACGCACACCGTCCGTGTACCCCTTCATCCTGGCCTGGTACACATGCAGACCCGTAGAGTAGCCGTGTGACGGCAGATCCGGCACAATGAGACGGTACCCCGCATCCAAATAGCGGCGCGAGTGGCTCGCCAGCGTGCCCGAGTGCACACCTGTGCCGTGACAGAAGACCATATCCGCCAGACGCCCCGTTGAGCGCTGTGCGAGTTTATCTTCCCACACTTGGTACCATACAAAGTCCTTGCCATTCGGCATCATGGTCTTAAAGAACGACACTGTTACGTCGGGGTTCTCGTGCAGACGGACCTCCATCTTACTGAAGGGCACATCGCAGCGGCCGTACGTGCGGTCCGCTGGCTCATACAGGTGCACGTAGATCAAGAAGGGCTCAATCCACACCTCCCAGAGCGTACGCCAGAGCGAATACAGGAATGCCACGACCGGGTGAGGCCGCGTCTCCACCTTTTCGGCTCCTTCCATGGTGTTGGAGTGCAAGTCCGAGTCCGATCTACTAGAACAGCGGCCTCGCTAGGCTCGTTGTTTCGGAGTAAGAGCTGGTGTGTCGGGACGGGGTGTCGGTGCACCGAGAGCAAATACGCACACTATATGATTGGTCGGATTATGCGACACCTCCACCACATTCTTCGCTCGCGCATGGATCCCTGTGCTCCGTTGGGGTTGCGTGTGCGTGATCGAGGTGCATATCCTTGGGCTGAGTAAACATGCACACGATAAAAAAAATATACAGTTTCGCTGTCCAACCTCTCCACGTCGCTTCGCCACCGAACTATACAGCTGCTAAGTCAGCTCACGACGATCGGCCCCACGCAACGCGTTCCTCGACGCGTGCGCACAGACACTGAACGCGTGTACTTTCTAGCACGCGCTGATCCTCTCGACGACGGGTGCTGCTGCGCCTGACGGCGTCGCGCAGCCCGCCATTATGTCTGAGCACCTTATGCCATCCACCTCTGTCGCTGTCAAGCGCTCCCACTCGCCCGATCAGGAAGTGCTCCGCGCGCCCTCGGACCCGCCCAAGCGTGTGCGCACTGACACGCGACCCCCGCAAGCCCATGCGTACCTGTCCTCGCTCACCTCGCCAGAGCTCGTCGATCTTATCCACCAAATCGAAGATCTTGTCCAGGATACCCCATTAACCGCGAATGTACAGGCTATATTGTACCCCAGCGACATGGACGAGCGTCTCGCTGCACACCGGCGCGAGATGGTTGCGCACGCTGAGCCAGCGAGGCTCGAGCGGACTACATCGGCGCCCACCGTGCCGCCTGCAGCGCCCGTGCCTGGCACCAATCCAACGCCCGACGTGACTGCCAGCTCCCTCTCGACGTCGCTGGAGCCTTCTACACCTAGCCCGGTGGTGCCGCCGTCGATGATGCCATCGGTGCCGTCCCCGGCTGTACCAACGGGCACGCAGAGTCGCCCCTATACCCCCTCCATTCCCGTGGCGATACCTGCTTCCGCACCGACGGGCGTCACCTCGAGTCCCCTATCAAATGCGGGCTTGCGCAGTGGCTCGAGCAACGAGGCCGAGCCGGTCACTGGCGGCAGTCACATTTCGTCGCGGATCGCGGCGATCCTTGAGTCGATCCAGAACTCCAACTCGTCCGGGCCGATGCTAGGACTGCAAGGGCAGCCACTTGCCCCGTCTAAGCAGGGCTCGACGACATCGACAGGCGGACTTTCGTCACTGCTGGGCAGCTCGTCGCTGCTCAACAACAGCCGCATGCCTGCCAACTCAGCCTTGTCCAAGCTTCTGGAGCAGTCGTCGTCGGCGACCAGCCCCCTCGCCACAGTCACACCGGCGACGGCACCATCCACGTCGGCGCTGGGCGACTCGCTGGGCACGTCGATCCGTCCGACGCTTAGCTCGTATACGCCGACCTATGGTCTGCATGACACGCGGGCGGATGATACCACCGGCCAGCACGAGTCGCCGCGCATCACAAGTACGTTGCCATCGTACGAGGACATGATTATCGAGGGGCTGCAGGCGATTGGCGACGTGAACGGCACGCCGCCGCGCATGCTGTTCCACTGGATGGAGGATACGTACCCGCTCATGAAAAATTTCCGGCCGTCGGCTAGCCAGGCGCTGCAGAAGGCATTTAAGCGCGGTCGTCTGCACAAGGCTGGCAGTCTATACCGCATCAATCCAAACTGGGACGGCAGCAATGCAGGTCGGAAGCCGACGCGGCGCCCACAGATCGGCAAGGACCATCCGATGATGGTTAATGGCCCCAAGGGACCGGCACCAGCGAGCCCCTACAAGGCCCGTGCCCAGTTTGAGGGCGCGGCGGCGTACCGCCAAGCGACGGTACCCCTGCATAAGCAGCGCAGCTTGCGCCCCTCTTCGAGTCTGCGTCCTGGTCCTAAGCCGTACGGGCAACCTGGCGCTGCACCCCTGGACAACCCGGCGAGCAGCATCTTCCAGAATGGTGCTGCGGCGGCTGCGCTGCTCCTTGCGCATCAGCAGCGCTTACGCCATGCGAGCGGTGGCGACGGCAGTGTGCCGTCTGCACAGGACCTTACGCCGTCGCTCACGTCGCTTGTGCAGCAGCTGCGCTCGTCGACGGGCGGCCACGGCGATGGCCCCAGTGCTTCGGCCCTGTCGAGCATGCTAGCGTCGGCGCTCCTGAAGCACGCGCAGCGCCCGTCGGAAGGCCACCCGGCCGTGACAGATGCGCCCTCCTCGGGACTCGGCAGCACGCTGCCGTCGGCGTCGTCGCCCGTGCTGCAATCGCTTTCGCGCCTGTTGGGCGCATCGCGGACCGACACGGGGCCAACGAACGATGCGCGCCCGGTCGATGAGGCTCCTCCGACGGCATCGGCGGCGTCAGTGATGCCCGCTACCGGTCCCGGCTCGCTTTCTGCCTCGATCGAGTCGCTTGTGCGCCAGGCCTCGCGTGCGGCGCAGGCGCAGTCGTCGGAGGCTCTGGGCGGCGCGCCGCCCACCACAGCGGGTACGCCTGCCTCGCAGGCTGATCTGGATGCGGCTGTGTCGCAGACACTGGAGGCGGCGTTCCAGCAGATTGGACCGACGCCTGGCCAAGGGCTTGCAGCCACAGATGCGTCGGCTGGTGGTGCGCCTGTGTCCGAGCCGTTGGAGGCTGGCGGTGATCTCGGCGGCATCAATTTGGCCGACTACAGTGATGCGCTGCGCACGCTATCGGCGGCACTCGCCGGCACTCGCGAGGAAGGCGACGATGAGGAGGCCCAGCGGTTGGCGGACGAGCAGGCGATTGCTGATGCGGAGGCTGACTATTCTGGCCACGAGAGCGACGAGCACGAAGGGGGCGATGGCACTGGCGATGACGACGGCGACGAGACGAGCACGGGGCGCATGGAGGCACTGCTCAAGTCTTATGGCATTGATGTGTCGAGCGAGGCACTGCAACACTTGACTGAGACGCTGCGCGATCCATCGACGTCGGTCTCGGACCTCGCTGAGGCAAGGGATGCCCATGCTGCACCCTCGACGGACGTGCCCGCCGCCGAGGCGCCAGAGAGCGACACTGGGCCGACAGAGCCGGCCCCACAAGCGGCCGAACCTGATACGGCGGAACTGGGTACAACTCTGCTGGATAATGAAGCGTCGGAGGCTGCCAAGAATGCCTCGATCCAGTCGCAGCTCGAGGCGCTGATCGCTAGTCTCGCGGCCGAGAACGATGCGTCGTAAGATTGTATAGGTAGCTATTCGTCATAATCATCTTGGCCGAGTTGCAGAATACGGCGGGCTTCGTCCAACTTGGGACGCACCCACGAACTGCCACTCAACTCGATGGACGTGCCGAGCGCTTTGGCCACCGTCTGCCACAGCGCCTCATTCTCAGGCGCCTGCAACAGCTGCTCGGCCAGCTCCACACCCAGCTGCTCGTTGCGCTCCGCGGGGCTGGGTGTGACGCTGTGAGCCAGCACGTACTGCAAGAGCAGCGGGCCTTTTTGGGCAAACAGACGCAGCACACGTGCCGGGTTCAGGTGCATGGGGCCCTGCTCCTTGTCCGCAGCACGTAGCAGAGGCCCGAGGTTCACACCATACGCCACCGGAGGCGCGTCTGGCTCTACCTCGCTCGTCTGAAGCAGCTGTCGCCGGAACGCAAAAAAGATGTCCATCCCCTTGCCCATGAGCATCTCGCGCACCGCGTTGTCAGTGACATTGTCCCGCAGCGCAAAGGCACGGATGAGATTTGCACCCAGCGCCCACAGATCGCCAGACGGGCCCATACGGCGTCCAAGGCGACTGACCTCGAGCTCAGGGGGCGTCCAGTCATAGCTGAGCAGCTGGATCATCCCATCGTGCTGCCGCGTGCCGCGGAAGGGCGACGCATTTTCAAAGTCAATAATATACAGCTTGGCATCCTGGTTGAACATGAGGTTTTCCAGCTTGATGTCGCCGTGCATCCAGCCATGCGAATGCATGCGCCACAGCAGGCGGATCGCATCTACAAAGACGCGCAGCACCACAGGGTACAGCTCGTCCTCGTGGCACCCCGCAATCGCAAAAAATGCCTCCTCTGGAAAATCTTCCTCTAGGCGCACAATTTTTCCGTCCTCGGTGCGCAGCACATGCGGTGTAACGACACTCTGCCCCGGTGTCAGCGTTTCGGCCTTTTGAAGCTCATCCAGGATATCATCTTCATAGTGCTTACGCAGGTCGTTCTCGTACTCACGCGCATATACCGGGTCCACCATGTCATTGTAGGCATTGCGCAACTTGGACTCGACACTCTTGATCTCCATCGCGGCAAAAAAGTGGCCACGTTCATCCATCGCCCAACGCCGCCGCTTGGCCGCTGAAAACACACGGTTGTCGGGCGTCGTGATCAAGTAGCTCATGCCTGCCTTGCCCTCCTTGTCGGGCGCATAGAACAGGCGCACACTCAGACTATCGCTCGTTTCGCCTTCGCGGAAAGGACCTTCTTCGTCATAGAGCGTGCCTTCCACATCCTCGATCGTGCGCCGTGGCCCGAGCGGCAGAATATCTAGGTTGCCATACAGCGGGATCTTGGGACCGATACTCGTTATGCCCAGGGGCTCAGGCGAGCCACTGCGGGGCGTTGGGACACGGTCCTTTTGCGCTGAGCGCAGCAGGCGCGAACGGCGGTACCGCCGCGTTTGCACAGTCGGCTCCAGCGCTGATGGGCGTTGCAGCGGCCCAGGAATATGCACCGTCGAAGCCTGTGGCGTTTCGGCATCCTCCTCCTCCTCCGTGATCTCCGATGCCACTAATGGCGTGGGACCAACATGCACCTGCTCCGCCAGCGCTTTGGTCAAGGCTTCCTCGAGTTTTGAGGGCGGCGTCGCATCCAACTTGCTCGGCGTCGTAGATAGCACGAGCGGAGATCGAAGCGGCGGAGAAAAAGCATCCGGCGATATCAGGGTCGGCTCCGTCGACATGTTGGTCAAATCCGGCTGGCGTCCTGACGACTGTCGAACTGTACATATTCCTTGGCGCCCCGGTGGCGTATTCGACAGGGCGTCGTAACCGTCGGAATGCTTTGCTTGTGGCAGCTCAACCCCCAAGCTACTATCATCGGGTTGTAGACCAAGGGCACTCGCATACCTGTGCATGTCCCTCGCGTTGTCGAAGCGCTTTGTCGGGAGCAGTGCGCAGGCGCTCTGTACAAACTTGCATGGCGACCCGGACGATTCGCCTAGAAACCTGGCCCAGCGCTCCTCATCCTTTCCGAGAAACAAGGAGGCATTGCGGCGTTCAGAATTTCGTTGTGATAGCGACGGCCACTGCGGGCGCTGCCCTCGCTCGCACATCGTCACAGTAGGCAGTCGTCAAGCTCGCCACACATGCCAAGTGACCTGTCACGAGCAATTATGTTTGGATGACAGATCGGGCTCCGCGCCCGACGACCTACGCCGATCTATATCCACTCAGGACACCCGGTTGCTCGGCACCGCTGCCAAACAAATGCACAAAGATATCTCCTCCTGGCACATCCAGCGGCCCAATGTCAGCCTCGCGCAGCGTGCGCTCACGTTCTGGTAATGCCTCTTGGCCTGTAAGGCCAGCCAGAGAGCGCTCGATGCGCCGCGCACGCTCGCGTTCCCAAATCTCATGGAACGCCAGCGCGAGGCATCGGAGACCCCACAGATAGCCCGCGTCAGGCTGGTCACGGTGCTCCGGAGGGTGCCGGCCGATCGGCATCGCCTGCTCCTCGGGTGTCGAGGGCGGCTTACCGCCATGGTCCTCCGGAAAGTAAAAGTCGGAGCCCGTTGTGCAATGCGCAAAGTCAATGACGCGTATCTTCATATGACCTCGGCGTCCACTCCGGCGATGGTGCATCGCCGGTGTCGGCACCGTCACAAATGGCGCGGCATCACTCGCCAACTCGGTTGAGGTCCCTTTCGGCGGCGCAGCCTCTGACGACCCTCCCAACGCGCCAGTCGTCGAGCAACACACATCACTCGTGTCCGACTGGATGGACCGCGATAGGACATATGGGTGGCCGGTCGCGCCAGGCAGCTTCGCCTCGAAGCCTTGTAGCAGCGCATTCTGCCGACGCAGGTCGCCATCATAGATAAGGAGAAGACTGCTCGCATAAAAGCGGTATCCCTTGAGCTTGTACACATGGCGCGCCAGCTGGTGAAGCTTGTCCACCATTACAGGCACGTGGTGGATTAAGACCTGGTATCCATTGTGGAAAAATCGCTCGAGCACGGCGGTAAAATCTTCTGCCTTCACATCACGTCCGTAATACTTGTCTTGAAATTCAAATTGTTCCGTTCGTGCATCGTACATCTGCATACCACATATGCGCACACCGTGCGTGCAACTTGTGGTTTTATTACACTTGTTGGTTTGACTCCGTTTCTTCGCATCTGTGGCGTCTACGCCATACTGCCGCGTGCCCATCTTGAGGTCCAATACACATGGCGCTTTCAGTCCACCGGTCAGGTCCTCGAGAAGGATAAATTGTTCCTGGCGCGCCGGCGCAGGATCCACCTTGGACATAGCGACTGGCGGCACCTCAGACGTGCAGGATACACCCTGTTGCACCTCTGATCGACTTGGAAATGCGGTGTCATTGTCTGTAGTCGCCGTAGGCCACGCACTGTCACTGCTGTTGTGCCGGTTCTGCCGCCATGCCTCCAAGGCACTTCGCATGTGCTCCCCCTCTGTACGATCGTCGTTGTCCCATGACTTGACATATCGCTGCTCAGTCCCTGGCGACTCATGAATCGGGCGTTTCGAGCGGTGATGCCGCGCCTTGCTCTGTCGGAACACCTCCCGGATCACCTGCTCTTGAAGACGCCTGTTCACCAGCGTACTACCCTTGCCATGTATCGAAGGATCCAACGACAAACAGCCCGTCTCATTCTCACAGCTGACAGAGCAACCCATCTTGCGTGACTGCTTAACGAGCCACTCCGGTAGGATATGCTGGTTCCGGTCAACTTCCACTTCGGGCACTTCATCCTCCATATCTTTCTGTCCCTCAAACACTTTGCGACGGGGTGCTGCGCTGGCTTGCGCAGTGCCATCCTCGGCACTGGTCCCCTCTGCATCCTGTGAACGATGGAGCTGGCGGTATGTGACATTCAGCACGCCCAGGTATTGCGGCACAAAAGCCAGCATATCAGGATGGTCACGTTCGAGCGCCTCATAAAATTGATTCTCCCGCGACGTCAGCGGCTTGCAAACGGCACGGCGCGAAAACTGAAATATATGGCTGTGTCCACCGACCTGGTGGTGGAATGGCTGGAGCTGCACGACGCTGGGAGGCGGCTCGCTCGAGTCCTGCACATGGTGATGGTGCTGGTGGCGGGAGTGCGATGGCTTCGATACGTCAGGCACGAGGKGGGGCGATGGTATGGAAATGGACAGGTCGGCGTACCGATCAAGCTGCGACGATGTGCGCTCACTCGCCGTTTCCTGGTCGCTCGTCGTGTCGCTGTCCGAGGTGCTCTCATCAGTAGAAGTATCGTATAGTGTCTGTACACGGGACTCTCTCGAATCATTAGGGTTCTCATACATCGTCATAGTAGTCAAGTCCGCCTGGCCCGCGGAGGGCTCCGTGCACGGACTTGGGTTCGAGGGCCCAGTGGCGTTACCAGGCAAGCCTGATTGAATCGGCTGGGCCGGCGCAGTCATTTGACCTTCGGGTAGCTCCGGCACAGATGGTGGGTCCGGCGGCATTTCGACACTAGGAACTGACGACACTGTCGGCGTCGTTGCACCCGGCGTCTGTGTCGCCATAAACAGCTGCAGAGACAATGCCGCCTTGCGACCCGTGCCCATACGCGGTGATAGCAACTTTTCCGGGCTATTCCTCGACTCCTGCCCGGTGACGGACAGAGTCTCGGGCGTATCTGTGCTGGTGCTGGTTCGGGTATCATGCGCAGGGCCTGCCGGCCCTGCGCTAGACGCTTCACTTGCAAGTGCCGAGTCACTTGGCTGCGTTTCTCTCATACTCTATCCAGAGTAAAGCTGCCTTTCGTGAGTATCACAGCTACGATGGGTTCTCCTGGTGGCCCAGGCACGTAAAACTCTCCCCCAGCCGCTCGTAGGGATGCACGCGAAACAAAATATGATTGCTCGTGCGCGGTGGAGGAGCCTCCCGCTTTGGGCATTTGCACGTGGCAGTGCCACGTGCAAGCTCCCGTTCCAAAACTATACCATATCACGTGCCATACATGCGGAGGTGGTCTCCTGGCGGACACGCCGCCTCTTCTAGCATCCTCACCAAGTGGTTCAGTATCGTCATGCCTGTCCAGGGGGTTTCGTTCAAGCGCTACGTTGAGGTTGGCCGTGTGGCCCTCGTTTCCAAGGGCGAGAACAAGGGAAAGCTCGTCACCATTGTTGAAATTGTTGACCAGAACAGGGTATGTATCACAAGTGGCGCATCGGCCGTCAAGGACCTTCCTGCCCATGATGCACATGATCGAGTTAGAATGGGATACTGACACTGCAGGCTGTTGTTGACGGCCCTTCGACTGGTGTGGCCCGTCAGGTCATGGCCTACCGTGACATGACGCTCACCCGCTTCGTTATCAAGGTGCCCCGCGCTGCCGGCACCCCGACCGTGAAGAAGGCTTTCGACGCATCGGGTGTGGCCGAGAAGTGGGCCCAGAGCAAGTGGGCCAAGACCCTGGCTGCTCGCGAGGCTCGTAAGAACACTACGGACTGTATGTACCATATTGATGGTTTGCTTACTCTGCAGTCGAGCGCTTCACTGTCCAGGTGCTCAAGAAGCAGCGCCGTGCCATCCTCGGTGCTGCTGCCAAGAAGGTGCAAGCCTAAACTTGACACAATATGACTCTAGGGCCGATTCCACTGAGCCCCAAAACGTAGCAGCGGTTCCGAGCACAACGGCCGTCCTTTTGGCGTTGTATCATTGTGCTATTATTCCCTGGAGAGCAGTGCGCCTCTCATGCGCCTGACATAGCTGTCAATTGCATCCTATGTCACGGATGGTCATTTTGTCTCGTAGTGTAGTCATGTGCCGGGCTCGCCCCCTGAGCGGGCAGGACGGCTGCGCCGCGTCTAGGCACTCCACAATCTAAGCCGCCGTTCGCGATGACCAGCGCAAGTGATGCGGGGGACCGACCAGCATCGCTCACGACCCAGGAGCAAGGCATGTTGTCGCAGCTAATTCAAACAGATGACGTGCTGAAGGCCCGCCTGGCCGCAGATGAGAAATATGTTCGACGTGTCGCCAAACGCGTGGCGCAGCTGGCCAAGTTGGAGAGTGACAAGGAACGGTAAGTTTCGTCGATGGACATTAACAATCTAGAGATGCTGCGTCGCTACTACTGGACACAGACCTCGCTCTTTTTCGCCGGTACATCGAGCGTCTCCGAACGAGTGCGGATTCTGCGACAGCTCGCGAAATTCAGGCATACGAGCAGGAAGCGGACATTCTTCGTATGTGCAGAGAGTGACTGATCCACAGACCAGCGCTGTGAGCAAGCGCAGAGGAATGTGAGTGAGCTCAAGGCGGAATTGGAGCAGGCGCAACTCGTTCGTGCGCAAAAACTGGAGTATAATGATATTGCACGCAAGATCCTCGTATACCCATCCCCTGAAGTTATGGAAGCGTATGTGTGGTCCACTCACACCAGAAAGCTCCAAGGTTTGAGGGAGCGTATTATGGAGCTCAAGCAGAACGTGGAGCATTATGATCAGACTCATGCATCGGCCAAGAGTGGCCTAAAGGACGTAGGGGCCACTCTCAGTGCGTTGCAATCGAGCGTCGCGGCTTCGCTTGGAAAGACCAAAGGGCATACACAGGAACCGACTGATCCTTCAGTACCCGCCAATGAAGCTATGCGCAGCACCGGCGAACGGGTATCATTGAAGCGCAGCTATGAGGAGAATCAGAACGAACCGAATCCCCCCGGCACGGTGCCGAAGCGGTCTAAAGGCTCTACGGCACCCGAGTCATCCTCGACCGCACCACAGGATGCGGTGCTTTAGAGACTCTTCTATGTTCTAGCACGACCATATTCATGCAGATTGTAAGCATATCTCTCGTTGCCCAGGGGGTACGACTCGCAGCCATCACGGAAGGATTCTACTACAACAGTACAGGCCGCGACGTAGAGGTCTCGGGTGCTGCGAGGTTTTGGTGCTCGTTACGAGCAGATGGCCGTCTGCTGCCATGTCGGCTCTTCAGGATGGACGATGCCATTAGTAGAAGTAGCCAAGGATCTTGCCGGCCACGTGTTTCCGACGGGCCTCCTCGTGGTCCATGATACCCGACGAGGTAGTGAGGACCACGAAGCCGAACGAACGGGCAGGAAGCATCGATGAAACCCAGCCCTCAATCTCGTTCAGGGGAACGGGGTAGCGGGGCGAGATGACACCGCACTTGTTGATGCGACCGATGAGCTGGACGACGATCTTGCCGGCACGGTGGTCGTCAATGATCTCAAAGTCACCGATGTAGCCTGCAAGTGTTAGTATATGAACTCGGAAATGCAACCAGTATGTTGCAGCCACGGCAGACTAGGCCTATTACGCGAAACACCCTACGACAAAGGATATCGTAGGAATGTTGGCTGGCCGCGTTGCTTTCTCGGAATCTTAAAGAAGGACGCCGGTGGAAGCGAGACCCAGTAGTCCAACAGTTATAATTCCGAGTGGCATACCCGCCAGGCTGCAGCATGCGATGGTCGCTGTGAGAACATACCGTGCTTCTGCATCACGCTCAGGAACTTAACGACCACCTTCGACGAGGGGCGGAGAAGAACCTGGCGCTTACCGCGGCGCTCAGCATTGACGATGCTCACGAGGGCGTCGTTCTATGCGATGCGTTAGTTACATTCACAACAATATCCACATACCAGAACCGAGATCCTGACCATATTGTACTTGAAGGTAGCGAGAAGAAAATGGCGGCCCACCAGCGTGTGAATTCGCACCGGCGCTGGAGGGTATTTTTCGAATTAACGGTCCATTCCTCCGCGAGGCCCAGGGATTGTAGTAGTTCACGTGATTAGCTCAAAACTACATGCCGCACGACGCAGGAAGGTCGAGCTAGCGTAGACCCGGCGAGTCCAGCTTTTCCCCTAACTCTTAGCACAGTATGGTATGTCTATGCGCATGCTTGGGGGATCGTGCGTCGTGCGCATTCTTAAACGACGCCAGTATGATGCATGGCGGATGTATGTACTCTCAGGGGCCATGTCCATGGTGCTGCGCGTCATGCTTGCGTCGCAGGCGGACATCGTCTGCCTAAATGTGTACGATCACTACACCCCCAAGTGAACTGGGAGAACAGAACTAACAGCTTTGCAGGGTCGCGTCCGCACCAAGACCACCAAGCGCGCCGCTCGCGTTCTGATTGAGAAGTACTACCCCCGTCTCAACGCGGTGGACTTCCACACCAACAAGAAGGTGATCGACGAGGTGGCCATTGTGCCCTCGAAGCGTCTCCGCAACAAAATTGCGGGCTTCACCACCCACCTGATGCGCCGCATTCAGCGTGGTCCCGTCCGTGGCATCTCGTTCAAGCTGCAGGAGGAGGAGCGTGAGCGCAAGGTATGTACCGTCCGAACCGATCAGCAGCTAACCCTTGCAGGACCAATACGTGCCCGAGGTCTCGGCTCTCGACTCGTCGGTCAACCCCATCGAGGTCGACCCCGACACGGAGGAGATGCTCCACAACCTGGGCTTCGACAACCTGCCTGTTACTGTCACGGCCCCTATCACTTCCCAGCAGCTGCCGGAGCGCAAGGGTCGCTACGTGCCCGGTGCCGGTCGCCGTTAAGCCACTGGCTTGTTAGCGGTGGTGTTTTCCTAGTCTCGCTGGTGATATAGCTCAGCGACACTAAAAATACATCATGTAATGCATGTTACTTTCCACACACTCCGTGGGGCTGAAGTCGAAGTCGATTTCGACCGCTGGTATCTATAGCCTCGCCTTGTAAGATGCATTGATCCACGAGAGACAGTGCGAATGCCTTGGCCGCGACAGCAGTCACCGCACGAGATGGTACGTAGATGCGCGCTCCACATGGCTGTGCCCTGAGCCCTTGGAAGTCGGACAACACGCGTGCCCTGATCTCAACAATCATGGAGCAAAAATATCACCAGTGGTGCCAAACATACATGCGATCAAGCCCTTCGGTAAGTGCATTGTCGATAAAGAAGCTTATTCACTCAGGGTTTGTACTGCTTCTACAATGGCTCCGTACGTGTGCATTTCTGGCTGGCTAATCTTGCTAGGGAGAGAATGGCGATGCAGTGACCTGCTCTGAAGCACACGGTACGTTGACATATACTTATGAAAGGCTATGCTATGCTCATTGCTGTGTTGCATGGAAAGTATGTGGTGCGGCGCGGCTGACGTTCCAGCCAGGCAGACTTTGACGGGCTACTGACATTTTTCCTCAACTTCCGCAACGAGCGTGGCCTCATGATGTGGCAGGTCCGTCAGAAGCATGGAGGTCAGCTCTATGTGGCTGAGGATGCCACTGATTGCGCTACAGATGGCGGTAGGTTCACGAGTGGCAGCACTAACTAGCAGACATTGATATTGCCACCGCCTTGTTCCAGGCTCAGCGCATCTGGCCGCGCGGCTCGCACCAGTTCCCAGCAGGTGCCTATGGAAATGAAGCTGCGCGACTGTGCGATGCTCTTATGGCTCACTGCATTCACCCGCAGCTGTTTGTTCCCCTGTTGGGTGACTGGTGCGATACGGACAGCAAGGAAAACCGCCGACTCTACGACTCGACACGCAGTTCCGACTTTATTTTGTCTTCCTTTTTGCTGTTTCATATGAAGCACCCTGATCCCCATGCGCGAGTACAGTGGCAGCGTGTATTGGAGTCTACGCTCCAAGTAGCACTGTCTCAGCTCCATGTGAATAAGACAGGCTTGCTGGCCGACTTTCTCGTGTATGATAGCCGTCACGGCTGGAATCCTGCAAAGGGAAAACACCTAGAATCGAAGCATGACGGCGAAATGAGCTGGAATGCATGCCGAACGCGTACGTCCATTCTACGTCTAACCAGTCAGCTTGGCGCCTAGCCCACTATTATGCCGTGTCAGGCGATCAGCGCATTCTTCCTCTTTTGGAGACTATGAAGGGTACTCTCATGGGGTGCCAATTTCCAGCTATACCTGCAGGACTACGTATCAAGAACGGTAAGCCCCTGGTCAACTACTCGTCCCGCGCCTTTATTGCGCCCGTCGGTTACCTGGCCTATGCACTTGGCGACAGCGCTTCTCACATAAGTGCCATACGCGCGCTTGACGATGAAGAGGCAGAGTACTTTGGCGACTCAATCGACCTCGTCATTGCCGAAGAAGCCATGGCTGCCCCCTTCTGGCTCCAGTAGTGTTGTGTTAGATGGATACCACGTGGCACATACGCGTTGCGCCTAGGCCATACATGACGCCAAGGAATGGTCTCCCGTGCGCGCTTTCAGATCGGGCAATGCGAGTACGCGCCAGGCATCTATATGGGCCTTTGCGGTCCTTTTGTATGGTGCATCATTCCATGTCATCAGAGCAACCGTCGAAGAGATTAGACGCCATTGCCGCAGCGACCGCAGATGCCGTGTCAGATAAGGCCTCTCAGCGCGCCTCTGTGCCTCCAGGCCCTACACTACCCTTCTACACGTTTCGGATCCCTACAGGTGCTATTCCGAGTGCGATGAATGCATGGGCTCCCGGTCAGCGTGTGCGACGGGGTGCTCCGCGCCTGCACTACCTAGTGCATAGACACGAAGTGGACGCGCACGTCCCGCCAGCGCTGGCATCGCTGGGCACGCTATACAACACCGTGGGTCTTGATTTGGAATGGGATTTTGGTCTGTATGTCGGCCGTACAGCTGTGATGCAACTTGCTACGGCCACAGATGTCTTTGTGATCCAATTGTCACGAATGTCCACGGTTCCGACGTGTCTGGTCGAGATGCTGCAAAACGCGCACATCCACAAGGTCGGGGTAGCTATCCAGCAAGATCTATCCAAGCTGCAACGAGACTTTGGTATCCAGTCCATGGGTGGACTCGAGCTTAGCCGAGTAGCCAGTGAACTGGACCCTGAGCGCTGGACCAAGCGAAGAACACTCATTAGTCTGCGAGATCTGTGCATGACCTACTTACAGCACGACCTGGACAAAGGACCTATACGTATTAGCACTTGGACGCGAGTGCCACTCACCGAGACGCAATTGGCCTATGCAGCATCGGATGCATATGTATCGCTAGAACTCTTTCACGCGATCTTACTCCATGCTCGTCAGCACCGGCCCCTGTCCTATACGCAGATCAGCGACATGCTAGACCAGGCCATGCGGACGCGCGTGCGATCGTCGAGCCCGATGGCGCGCAAAGGCTCCATGGCGCATGAACGCGCCTGGCAAGCGTGGGCCGATGGAAGTGACCTCGCAACCATCGCGCGCGAGCGGCAGATACAACTGTCTACCGCTGCAACGTATGTGGCCAGGGCCCTATCTGGTGCCTCGATACCCAAGGAGCAGCGTTCGGCGCTGTTCCAGCGACTTCGATCCGAGTTCTCTGCACTGCCTGTACTCCCCGTGACAGTGCGAAACGCTTCGCGGTTTGCGCGGCTGGGCATCTTTAGCTATAAAGAGCTCTACCGCATGTTACGAGTGCTGCGGGGGCAACCCTAAGCAAAAGCCTCACCTAGACCCTTGTCGGCGCAGGCCTGGTTGAGCGCTTCCTTCGCTGCGTCCGTGCCCTTCTCACAAGTCTCACGGAGAGCCTGCACCTGCTCCGGCTCCAGCGCCCCGCAGAGCTTATCAATGGCATCAAGCTGCTTCTCCAGCACTGCGGCCGAGGGCGTCGTACCCTCTGGCTGGAAGTAGTTGGCGCCCGTGACAATGTTGCGGATGACCTTCTTCTCGCGCTTGAGGTTCTTCTTGGCAGCCTCGCGCACCTTCTTGGCAGCCTCGCGCTCCGCCTTCTCGGCTTCCTCCTTGGCCTTGGCCTCCTGCGCAGCCTTCTCGGCCTCTTCCTTCTTGCGCTGCTCCTCGGCAGCCTTATCAGCGGCGCTTTGGCCACCAGGCATGCCGGGGCGACCCTTGTTCTTCTTGGCCTCACGCGCCGCGCGCTCCGCCGCACGGAACGCCTTGATACGGGGATCGACAGACAGCGCCTTGTCGACGAGGTTGCGCAGACGAGCATTGTCCTCCTTCTTGCGGCGAGCGCGCTCGTTGCGGTTCTTCTTCTCCGTATAGCGCTTGTCGTCACGGTTGTCGCTACCCTCGTTCACCTCCTTGTCCAGGTACTCGAAGCTGCGCCAGCTGTCAAAGTTGTAGAAGAAGTTGTAAAAGTCGTCCACCTCTTCCTTGGTGCTCTCCGCGTGGCCGAGCGACGGCACAGGTGTCACCTTCGAGAAGCGAGCCTCGCGCTCGAACACAGGGCCCCAAAGTTCGTAGAAGCGCTCATGGTTCTCCTTGCCGGTCGGCACGTCATCGTCGTCGACGCCCTCGTCGACACTGTCGAACTGGCGGCGCTTCTCAGGGTTCGACAGAATCTCGAACGACTTGGCCACACACTTGAAGAATGAGTCATCGCTGAGGCCAGTCGCACCGACCTTCTTGTCGGGGTGGTGCTTGAGCACCTTCTTGCGGTGTGCAATCTTGATTTCGTAAGGTGTGGCCTTGTAGCGGCGCGACGACAGGCCGAGCACGGCGTAGTGGTCGAGAGACTTCCACTCCTTCGGGTCGCTCTCGAGAAGCTCCGCGCTCTCGGGCTCCTCACCAATGTCATTGTCAAGCTCATCGACCTCCGCATTGGCAGCCTCGTGGTCAGCGAGACGCTGCGTCATCAGCGCATCGTCCTGCTCGAACGAGTGTTGGTTGAGGCGGCGGCGGTAGTAGCCTAGGAAGCCTTCGCCCACGGGCGTCAGCACGGTCTTGTCGAGAGAAATGGCAGACGTCGAAGCAGCAGCAGGCTCGTAGTTCGCCGGCGCGGGCGGCAGAGCAAAAGGCAGGTCCACAATGGCAGCCATGGTTGGAAGAGATAGCTCGCGGCAGGCCCTGAGCCGCGGCGCTGTTTCCACGTGACACGTGCGGCCGACAACTACGCCCTGCGTCAAGCACCTTGTATTCGCACGATGATTGATCTTCAGCTGCTGCAAGTGGAAAAGGGCGGCAACCCAGACCTGGTGCGTGAGTCTCAGCGCAAGCGTGGAGCTTCTCCGGAGCTCGTAGATGAGGTGCTGTCGATGTACAAGCACTGGGTCTCGCTCGAGTTCCAGCTGAACAACATGCAGCAAGAAGTGAATGCGATCCAGAAGGCCATCACTGCCAAGAAGAAGGCGAAGGAGGATGCTGATGCTGAGCTGGCACAGAAGAAGCAGATGGATGCGAAGATCCTCGAGTTCAAGCCTCAGGTCGCTGAGGCTGAGCGCGCCATGCGTGCCAAGGCGGTGACGATTGGCAACATTGTGGGCGACAATGTGCCCGTGTCGCAGACCGAGGACGACAACGTGGTTATTCGTACGTGGCACCCTGATGGACCCAATACGCCGTTTGAGAAGAAGAACGATATCCTGTCGCACCACGAGGTGATGTACCGCCTGGAGCTCTTCGACACGGAGCGCGGTGCCAAGATTGCCGGCCACCGTGGCTTCTACCTGACTGGCGACGGCGTGGACCTGAACCAGGCGCTGATAAACTATGGCCTCGACTTTCTGCGCAAGAAGTCGTTCAAGAAGATCATGACGCCCTTCATGATGCGCAAGGAGCACATGGCCAAGACGGCGCAGCTGGAAGATTTTGACGAGGAACTGTACAAGGTGACGGGTGACGAGGACGACAAGTACCTGATTGCCACCTCCGAGCAGCCTATTTCGGCCTTCCATTCGAACGAATGGTTCGACCGGCCTGCCGAGCAGCTGCCGATCAAGTACGCTGGCTACTCGACCTGCTTCCGCAAGGAGGCTGGCTCGCACGGCAAAGATACCTGGGGCATCTTCCGTGTGCACCAGTTTGAGAAGATTGAGCAATTCTGCATCACGGACCCCGCGAGCTCGTGGGCGATGCTGGACGAGATGCTGGCGAACTCGGAGGAGTTCTACCAGAGCCTGCAGATTCCCTATCACGTTGTGGCAATCGTCTCGGGTGCGCTGAACAATGCGGCTGCCATGAAGTATGACCTAGAGGCTTGGTTCCCCTTCCAGGGCGAACACAAAGAGCTTGTCTCGTGCTCAAACTGCACCGACTACCAGAGCCGCCGCCTCGAGGTGCGCTGCGGCATGAAGAAGCAGGGCGACACCAAGAAACAGTACTGCCACATGCTCAATGGCACGCTGTGTGCGACGGAGCGTGCGCTCTGCTGCATTGTTGAGAACTGGCAGACCCCTGAGGGCCTTCGCATTCCGCCGGCGCTCCAGCCCTACATGCAGGGTCGCGACTTTTTGCCATTCACGCGGGTACGTGCTACATACTGACATCCAGGAGCTCCCCAAGGGCACGACAAGCCAAAAGCGCAAGTAGACTTAGTAGCTGCGGCCAAACATGGTCCAGCGCTTCGCGGGCTTACCACACTGCGGGCACACATGACCCTCGATCGCAGGGTAGGGCGTTTGGTCGAATGGAATGCACAGCGACTTGGCTCCCATCGACGGCGCACGCTCGTCCTGCGCCTCGCCCGCAAGCGCAATGCGCGCACTGCGGTCCTTGATCTGGTCCTCGCACGCCTCGTCCTCGCACCACGGAATGATCACGTGGTTCTTCTCGTTCAGCGTCGGCGTGAAGTCATCCCACGACGTGACGACCTTGCGGTGCGCGCGGAACTCGGCCTCAGCCTTGGTGAACATGTCGCGATGGATCGTCTCTAGCAGCTCCGGCACACTGCTCTCGAGCGTCTGGAGCGAGAGCTGCGCCTTCACACCCGTGTCGCGGCGCACGGCCATCGCCGACTGGTTCTCCAGGTCCTTGGGGCCGACCTCGAGACGCAGAGGCACGCCGCGCAGCTCCCAGTCGTTGAACTTGAAGCCGGGGTTGTAGTTGTCACGCAGATCCGCATGCACACGCAGGCCACGAGCGGTCAGCTGCTCGGCAATCTCGCCACACGTGCTGTTCACACAGTCCTTGACGTCCTGCGGCACCTTGACACCCAGGCCACAGGGCACGAGCACCACCTGGATCTGTGACACACGCGGCGGCATGACAAGACCCTTGTTGTCACCATGTACCATGACCATCACACCAATGGTACGCGTCGAGAGACCCCACGAGTTCTGCCACACATGCAGACGGCCTTCCGGCTTACCACGCGTCTCGTCGGTGGCCTTGGGGTCCTGGACCGTGATATCAAACATGCGACTGAAGTTCTGGCCCAGTCCGTGTGAGGTACCACCCTGGATACCGCGGCCCGTCGTCGGCACATATCCCTCGACGGTGGTGGTGTACAGACCACCGGCAAACTTCTCCTTCTCACTCTTGATGCCGGGCACCACAGGCAGGGCAAGAAGCTCTTCATAAACGCGCTGGTATAGGCCGAGAATGTGGCGCACCTCCTCGTCCGCCTGCTCCTTGTTCAGGTGCGCCGTGTGGCCCTCCTGCCACAGGAACTCGCGCGTGCGCAGGAACGGCTGGGGGTGCTTGAATTCCCAGCGCACCACACTGTTCCACTGGTTCAGGCGCAGCGGCAGGTCACGGTGGCTCTGGATCCATTTGGCATAATAGGGGTACATGACCGTCTCGGACGTGGGACGGATGGCCACCGGCTTTTCCAGATCCGACTTGCCCGCCTTGGTGACCCACGCCACTTCAGGGGCAAAGCCTTCAATATGGTCCTTCTCACGCTCCAGCACATCCGATGAGACGAACATGGGGAAGTAGCAGTTCTGCACGCCGATTTTCTTGATCTCACCGTCGAAGAAGCGTTGGATGCATTCCCACACAAAGTAGCTCCACGGCTTAAGGATGTAGCAACCACTCACGTCGTAGTAGTCGAGCATATCACCCTTGCGCAGCACCTGCTGGTACCATTCTGGAAAGTCCAGGTCCTTGCGCACCGTAATCCCAATGAGCTCGGCATCTGCAATCTTCGCGTCGACCTTCGCCTTGGGTGCGGGCTTTTCCGCAGGCGCCGCAGGCGCAGGCGCCTGCAGCGAGCTAAAGGCGATCGTGTCCAGCGGCACATGGGTCTCGGTCAAGTAGGCCAAGAGGGCTGCACCTGTCACAAACACAGTCTCGCTCGCCGAGCGAGCATGCACCGCGTATGTCGCATTCGAGTCGATCATGTCCTGGTCGACCACTACACGCAGCTTGCTAGCATTGTCTGCCGTCACAGAAAAGGGCGACACATCGTCCTTGGTCGCGCCCAGTGTCGCGTGCAGAAGCTCAGGCACAGCCAGGCGCAGTTCCTTCAGCTTCAAGTGAGCACCAATGGCTGCTGTGTTAGACTGTGTACTCTCATCTGTGACGACCATGACGGGCACAGGCGTCTCGGACTTGGCTGTCTTGGGCTTGAACACGAGCGTCTTGAGCAGGCGGTAGCTAGCAGGCTTCGAAGACGCCGGCAGGGCAGCGAGCGCACCTTCCCATGCGGCCGGCGAGTCTGCAGGTGCATGTGTAGCGGCGCGAGGCTCCTCTGCCTGGATCGACAGGGACAACAGCGCAGCGAGGATCGAATCACTCATCGGTGAAGGCAGAGTGTGACAAACCAAAGCGGTGGCTCTTCCATGGGCCACGTGGCTTTGTCTTCGCTGCGACCCCGACGCCTCGTCGAGCGAAGCTTCGCCCACCTGTCGAACCATGCCTGGCGAGGAGTTTGACGACGATTTTGAGGTGCGCATTCCGCTGCTTACACAAGTTTGATCTCCCCGAGGCACCCCCCGTGCCCACTGGCGGTAGTGCCTCCCACCAAAGCATGCCGCCCGCGCAGATGGAAATGATGCAACAAATGATGCAGCAAATGTCCGGCGGCGGTCCCAAGGCCCAGTCTGCACATCAGTACCCCAGCGATGTGGTCATGGATGGTGAGGAGGACGGCCCGCACAAGCACTGGACGACCGTGTATCCGATCTACGTGGATGCGAAGCGGCGGTACCGCCATGGATGCCGGCGCGTCGCGTACGAAAAGGCGGTGCTCTTCCCGAACAGTCTGTACCTTGCGAATGCTGCGAAGCGATTGCAGCTAGAGTACAAACATGAGGTATGTCTCTTCGGCTCACAGCGCAGCCGAACCGCGCGCACCCCCAGGACTGGGAGAACCCTGGTCGCATCAAGGTGCGCCTCTTTGGGCCGGATGGCCGCCCACTGCATGCGAATATACCTACGAGTGCGTACACCTCACTGACCCAGAACAAAAGCTCATTGAGGCAATGAGCGAGTTGCTCCAGTCCAAGGCGGGTGGCCCGCCGCCGCCGCTGACGGAGCGCCGCCGATGCTCCCAGCAGTCCTCCCGGGCGGCTCTTCGACCGCGCCAGCGCTTGATCCGCCAGGTTCCGTTCCCTGAGCAGCTGCCGCCGCATAGTCCAGCGCATGCTACGGGTCTGCTGAATATGGACATGGCAAAAATGCCTGGCGCCGATGCACTAAAAAGTATGGGCCCCTTGGGCAGTATGATGAGCAGTATGGGTTTGGGCGACGACGAAGATGACGAGCCCGCAGCGGCCAAAGCGCCTGTCAAGGCTCCCCCCGCGTTGGGACGCCGTCAGCGCAAACGCGTCGTGCGCATCGGCCGTTAATGTAGCATACATACCTCCATCCAAACGAGCCAATCACATGTGCCATTAATGGCACGCGACACCTGCGTCCGATTCCATGGAGGGCGCCCCGTCCCTTCTTTTCAACGAAATCATGTCGTTTTCGAGGAGCTGTTACAAGTGGGTGTTGGTTGCTATTAAGTGACAATGTGTTGGGGAGTGGTACTAATACATGGTGATTTCTTTCGTTGGTGCTTTTAGCTGTGGTCGTCGTACGTATACGCTCACTGACGGAAAAGCTGGTCACTCGATTGCCGCCTGCCCGGATGCCGGCAACCCCACTTGGTAGGTGGCACAGCGCCTAACCGCAGCTACAACTGTGGCCAGCAGGGTCATGTGTCGTCGGCCTGCACGAATGAGGCGGTGCCGAAGACGTGCTTCCGCTGCAACGAGACCGGCCATGTGTCGCGTGACTGCCCACAGGCCCCCGCTGCGACTGCGGGTGGCGAGTGCTACCGCTGCGGCATGTCGGGCCACATTGCGCGCAATTGCCCCCGTAGCGGCAGTGCGAGCCGCGGCGGCCGCTCGTGCTACAACTGCGGCGGCGTCGGCCACCTGTCGCGCGATTGCCCTTCGGCGGCTGGCTCGCTGTCGAACGCTGGCCCCAAGTGCTACAACTGTGGCAACCAGGGCCATATCTCGCGCGACTGTGACCAGCCGCCGCAGCGCTCATGCTACACGTGTGGTGCCGAAGACCACTTTGCCGCGCAATGCCCGCAGGCTGTCTAGTTCGATGTGTAGCGAATGATCTAGGAACACTGGCCTAAGAGTTTGTTCCCGGGCATGGGATGATTATAGCCGCCCTGGTCAGCCGGTAAGTCCCACGATGTGAGCAAAGAGTTGGTATAGGCCTCCAGATGGCGTTCGATGTAGTCTTTGGTGGGATGGTGGGAAGGATCGCACGAAAGACTGTCCTGGGTGATGCGATCTTCATCTTGGTACACGCGCACATAGTCGACGTGCATTTCATAAGGTTCATTAAAGTTTTTGCTGATTTCGTCCCAGTTGATCCAAACGAATGAGGCGGACATACCCAGGTTGATGATCAAGTACATGGGCTCCTCGGGTATTAAACGTGCGCCGACCTCCGTCGCTTTGTTGGGGCCAATGGCCGTAGCATTCAGGTCCATCACAGGCTTGTCCGACATGAACCATGTGATGTACGAGTCTTTCGACTTGCCTGGCTCATACTCAAACGCGTACGTGTCGTATTCACCCCCAGTGTATTGATACGCCGTGTCCGATGTATTGACCTTGGCCGACACGGCCTGTTGGAACACACCACCGTTGTAATTGTTCTTCGTCGCATTGTGCACGGGGTCTTCATATACGACAAAGGCATTGGGATCACTGACATTGTAGGCGGCATCGAATGGTGCAATTTGCAGCGACATGGACGCCTGTCCATGCTCGTTGGGGCCATTGTTGGAGGTCGCCTCGAGTAAATCGATCTCTGGCGCCGAGCGGCCGACCCACGACCCATCGGGATGCCGCGGGCCGGGGTGGTCGTCGCTGTCCGAGCAGGTACAGCGGCTCAGCCGCTGGCCCTTAAGGTAGCTCAAGCCCGGCCCGAACTCGTTCACGTAGCGACCGCTCGACTCAGCAGCAAGAGGACCGCCGCCCTGGCTCGGTAGCCACGTCTGGTTCGGCATCGTGCCGACATCACATTCATCGTACGAGTAGGGCCACAAGCCGTCGGTCGACGCACCATAGCCTGCACGGCCAAGGTTGCCCATGGCCCACATGGCCGGCCAGAGACCCGAGACGTTGTAGTGTCCCGGCAGCATGATACGCGCCTCAACGTAGCCGCCGGTAAAGCAGAATCGGTTCCATCCCGAAATCATGCCGCCACGGAAATTGAGGCCGCGCTCGGGCTTCTGCATGAGTCGAATCACGAGGTGGCCGTCCTCAGTCGTGACAGTGTCGGGGTCGTACCACTCGTAGTTTTCCGTCTGCCAGTAGTGCAAGTCCTCCGCCTGCCAGAAGGGGTCATCACCGGGGTAAAAAGTACGTCCAGGCTTATTGAACTCATCGCTGAATACCAGCTTCATGCGCTTGTTGTTACGTGTACGCTGGCGGTAGTGCTTGTCCGGCGGCGTGTCGGGATCAATCAGGCTGGTGCGTATATTCTGCGTGTTTCCCGTGAAGGTCTTCCCTTCCATCTTCACGTTCCCGAAATGCACGCCCTTGCGCTCCGCCGACTCGGTGTATGTGTGGAGGACAGGGTAGCCCAGGAAGAGCATCAACACACCGAGCGTCAGGAACGCCAGCATCGAGAGATTGACGCACGCACGCATCGACCACTTCTGGTGGAAGCGCATTGGCTTTTCGTCCCACTCGCGGTCAGCGCCCTGCAGGTCTTCGTGTCCGTGCTCGAACGCAAGCGCATCGTAGTCGTTCGACAAAGGTAGGGGGTCCGTCGACGGGTCATTGAGAGAAACAAGCGACGAGCCCCCATGGAGGCCCATGTATTTGTGTGCAGCCCGCTGGGAGGTGCGCTTGTGCAGTGGCGTGTCGTACATCGAGTTCTCCTCGTCGCTGTCGACGCCCGAGTATATGCCCATGGAGGCCACACTATCGCGCCGAGATGGCTGGCCCACGCCGCGGCTGTTATAGGTCGGCGTGTCCGGCTCCGTGGGGCGCCGCCTGTGGGCGCCTGAGAAGCCATAGGTGGGGTGCTCGCCTGCGTACTGGTCCACAATACTGTCCGTATCACCGCCCCGGAGGGAGGTGCTGCGGTAGTTGTACGGCATAGCGATGCTGTCCATGTCATCGTGCGTATCGGACAGCGAGAGAATGTTAGCATCCGCGCGCGACATGTCGGCGAGATCCCCATCGGATTTTTCTAGGTAGTAAGAGACGGGATCTTCGTCGTCGCTGCCAGAATCCTGAAATATGCGGCTTGTTGCGTCATGTGCGAGCAGTGCTTTCGACGAGCGGTCGTAGCTCTCGTCCATGCCGAGACTCTGTTCGGACCGATCCGTCGAGGCCGACCACGGCGCCGAGGGCGACAGCACGGGCTGGGAGCGCGTGCTGGGGGCGGACGGGTAAGCTGTGGGCGCCTGCGCAGCCGAATTAGGCTGCAGAACAGGTATGGGGGGCAGCTCCGCATGCTTCCGCTGTGACAAGGAGGATTGCGGGGCATCTGCGCTAGGCATCCTATGCTCGCTGGCACTCCCCAGCGCCTCGCCCATGACGAAGACACTCTCGGGGGTGCTCTCACGCGGAGGCAAATACGAGTTCATAATCGAGTCTACGCTTGCGCCAGACACGGGCCATGCCCGACCCTCTCCCTCCTCATTCGGCTGAAGACTCATGGCAGCGCAACCCTGGACTCCCGCGGCGTAAATGCGAGCCAAGAGGTCGGTTGCGGAAGCCCGAATAAATATGTAAGCAGACCTTTGCTCGCTGCACGCGTGCAGCGGCTGCAGGTCAATCCGGCTCACTTCTTTCCAACGCCACCGACGGCGTACCTGGCCAGGCTGCTCGTCCTGTCACGCCCAGCTTGCATGCTTCTGCGATGGAACAATTCCCGTGCGGCCCTTTCAAATGCGTGGAATGTAGCAGCCTTTACTTGGCGCGGTAGCTGCGTGCGCACGCCTCTCCGTCGGTATACCCAGGACCACGCTCCCCCGCTTAGCACTGAGGCGTTCCATCGGCTCGGCTTGCCGGAGAAGCTATGCCGCCAGATGTCCGTGGCACTTCCGCATATTTCAGCACCTACTCCCGCGCAAAGCGCGCTCATACCAGCAATGCTCGCCCCGAACGACGTGATCCTGCGCGCCCATACCGGCTCCGGGAAGAGCTTCGCAATCTTGCTCGCGCTCCTCGCGCGCCCCCGCCTCCTCTTCAAGTCGAACTCTGACGCACCTTCGGCGGGCATCTCGGCACTCGTACTCGTACCATCCAACGAGCTCGCGCTTCAATACATGCGCTGGGCGCGTGAGCTTATGCCGCCTGAGCTGCATGGACACATGGACGCCGTGCTCCAATGCGTCGTCCGCGGGAGTGTCGAGACACCGGACGGCCAGTACGAGCGACTGCGCCGGCACCCACCGCACGTCGTCGTCGGCACGCCAACGCGCGTGCAGGAGATCCTGCGCATGCCCCACGGTGCGGCACTGCTGGGTATTCCCACGCTGCGCACGCTGGTGCTCGACGAGGCGGATGCGCTTCTCCAGCTCCCTGGGCGCTTTCCCAGTGAGAAGCAGCGCTGGAAGCATGCCGTACACCGCACGCCCGGCCTGGATGTGCTGAATACCGTGATGCAGACGCGTGCGACGTACTCGGGCGGCGAGCGCATTATGAGCGCCGGCCTCGAGCGTGGCCAGCATACCCGTGGCACCGAGCGCCGACCGCCCGAGCACATCCGCCGCACGCAGTACCGCGGCGCGGAAAAGTCGGACCTGACGCCACCGCTCGAGCGCGTGCCCGGCGCTGTGCCGCTGCAGCTCGTATGTACGAGTGCGACGGCCAACTCGGTGTTGCGCCACTTTTTCGGGGCACGCACGGGGTGGCTGCGCACAAATACGCGTGAGACCCGCGATCTCGCGCGCTGGATTGACCTCACTGGCATGAGCGGCCAGCTGAGCGCCGTGGATGTACCGCTGAGCGGCGCCCTGCCGCGCGAGATGGACCATGCCTGTGTGGTTGTGGACGCTGGGCCCGATGGCACCCCCCTCGGCCTGCGCAACCTCGATGTGCGGCGGCGGCGTACCGTGCCTGATGCTTCTGTGCGATCAGCGGCGCCAGCGCTGCCGCGGCACGCAGTAGATCCGCTCCTCCTCGAGGCGCTGGCCTATGTATATGCGTCTGAGGGCGTGCGCCGCGCGATCGCGCTTGTGCCAGCGCAGTGGAGCGTGCGCCGCGTGGTGGACGAGCTTGCGTTGCTTGGTGTGCCTGTGCATGGGGTGCAGCCGGATGATGCCGCGCGCAGTGCCGACGAATGTGTGTATGTGCTACAGAGCACGAGCGCACGTGGTCTAGACGTCCCAGGCCTCTCGCACGTATTCCTCGTGGGGATGGACGCCGTGCAGGATGCCGTGCACTACATACATGCGGCTGGGCGTGTCTCGCGCATCACAGGAGCGAGCGCCGGCGCTCGCCCGCCGGGCGATGTCGTGACGCTGCTGCGGCGCGATCCGGGCGTGGAGGTGAAAATGGCCCGATTGTACGAGCGGCTGCATGTGACGCCGCGCGCCCTCTCCCTACGTAGCAGCTAATGGCCGGGCTTGGCGCCGTCTACATACATGTTGCGCGTGGCGGCCGGCAGCTGGACGACCATACCATCCAGGGTCTTGGTGACATACACCTGGCAGCCGAGCCGCGATGTGTCCGTGAGGCCAAACGCGAGGTCGAGCATGTCGTTCTCGTCGTCGCTCGGCTCGTCGAGCTGGAAATACACGTCCTCCTCCAGGATGACATGGCATGTAGAGCACGCGATAGAGCGCTCGCATGCGCCCTCCAAGTCAATGTCGTACTCGTGCGCGATCGACAGAATGTCGTCGCCCTCGTTCGCCTCGACGGTCTTGATATCCCGGCCTTGCGCATCGCGGAATGTGATTTGGATCCTGCTGTGAGCATCGCGGCGTACCCTGTGCCCGGCGCGGGGCGCTGGATCCCGCTGTGGCCCTGCACGAGCGAGGGCGTGAGAGCAGCGCGCGGCGTCGCCACAAAGGTGCGGCGTGGCGCCACACGCCATGCAGCGGTCGCCGTAGTCTGCAGAGGCATGCGCGGCAATGCGGACATACGAGATGCACAGCGCAATAGCTCGTGCGGCGCAAACTGCCTAGACCACATTCGAGCGTCTTGCGAGAAGGAGCGATCGGCCGGCCGGAGCGGCCGAGTCCTCCACTCGTGGCCACTGCGGAGCACCCCAGGCTGGCCATGTCGCTGCTGCCATGGCCCGCCCTGTGGGCCGCGATGATCGTGTGGGTCGCTATGGCCACGTTCCAGTTTGGATTCGGCATCTCTGAGCTGAATGCACTGCACTCGCGCTTCGTCGGCGCGGCACCTACGCGCGAGTGCCTGGGCCTGACGGACGTCCAGTACGGCTATGCCACGGCCATCTATACCTGCGGCGGCGGCCTTGCGTCGATGATCATGATCCCCCTACCGATGTACGTGCACGTAGGCCGCCGGACGTGCCTCAATGTCGCTGCGACGTTCGCGCTCCTGGGCAGCTTGCTGCTCGCCTTATCTACGCGTCTCCCGCTGGTCCTGTGCGCGCGCCTCCTGCAGGGCCTAGGCGCCGGCGTCGCCGTCGTCCAGGTGCCGCTGTACCTGCAGGAGCTAGCGCCACCCAACATCGCCGGCACAATTGGCATTTGTAACCAGCTGGCCACCGTCACAGGCATCCTCGTCGCGCAGGCCGCTGGCACATGGGCCGTGCTGGGCCACCACGCCTGGCAGCGCGTTCCCCAGGTGAGCGCAGTCGTTGCTGCGCTCCAGCTCGCATTTGGGCTCTCGTATGCGGTGGAGAGCCCTGGCTGGCTCGACACGCACCGCACGGCGGCCACCGTGCCGGCCCGGGCTGCTGAGGCCGTGCGTGCGCGCCTCGGCCTCGACTATGGCGCGCTGCCGCAGCACACGCGCAGTGACGATGACCCCACGGCCCCTGCGCCATTGCTGGAGCATGGCTTGCGCATCGTTGCCCTAACGCAGGCAGCGCAGCAGCTCAGTGGCGTGAATGCCATCATGTACTACAGCACGGGCATTTTGTCTGCGCTGTTGCCCAGCATGGCGCCGTTTGTGGGCCTCGTGATCACGATCATCAATGCAGCCATGACGCTGCCGCCTCTGTGGCTCATCGACGATCCGCGGTTCGGACGCAAGCGCCTGCTGCTGCTGAGTGCCATGGGCATGGGCGTGTTCAGCCTCGTGCTGGCGTATGCCCTGGCGTATGCGCATGCGTGGCTCAGTGGCATGGCGATTGTACTGATGATTGCGTGCTTCTCGGTGGGTCTCGGGCCCGTGCCGTTCGTGCTGATCCCTGAGGTGATGCCGTCCGCGCATGTCACGACTGGCTCGGCCATGGGCCTCGGGCTCAACTGGGTGCTCAATCTGTTTGTGGCCCTCTCGTTCCAGCCCCTGCGTCGCCTGCTGGGCGAGCTGGACGGCCACACGGGTGGGATGGTGTTTGTGCTGCTGGGAGGACTCAACTTGGGCTTCGCCGTGGCGATGCATCGTATGTACACACCTATCTAGCGGAGGGACCGCGCAGGCGCGGTGCGTGCCAGCCCCTTGTAGCCACTCAACACACCGCGCTGCTGGGCGGCCTTGGCTGAGTCGGCGGTCTGCTCAAACAGGCGCCAGAACTTGAGGCTCTCGTCGCTGCCGACCGTCGCGAGGGTCTGGCCGTCGGGGCTCAGGCTCGAGTGCAGGATGCGGCCGTCGTGCGCACCCGGCACATCCGCGACCTTCTGGCCCGAGGGGTGCGCCCAGATGCACAGGGCGCCGGTACCATTCTCGGCTTGGCTCACACCGTGCGCCGAGACAATCTCGCGGTAGTGCGGCGCCCACTGCAGCGACGTTACCTGCGCGCCCGTCTGAATCGTCTGCACACGCGTGTTCTGCGTCGTGTTCCAGAAGTGGATACACCGGTCGGCACTGCCGCCGCCAGTGGCCAGCAAGCTGCTGTTGTGCGGCGACCACGCGAGGGCCTTGACCGCCGCGCGGTGGTTCTCCTTGCGCATCTTGGGCACATGCGTGCGGCGATCCCACACCTTGACAACGTTGTCGTTGCCGCCACTCGCCAGCAGCGCACTGTCCTCGCGCCAGCTCAGGCCACACACCTGCGCCGAATGCGCATGCTCGAGCGAGCGCGTCTCGCTCGCCCGCTGCCGCACATCATGCTCGCGCAGGAGCCCACTCGCATAGCCGAGACTCAATGTACCGTCGACGGCCCACGCCGCCACATTCACCGCGGCCGCATCGGCGCCGCCCTCGGCACTTGGCCGCAGCGTGCGGAGACGCGCGCCACGCGCCGCGTCCCAGATCTGGGTATAGCCACGATCGGTGCCGATCGCGAGAATATTGCCGTGTGCGTCCCACTGCAGGCTTGTGACGAGCCCGCCGCCGCCCACACGCTCACTCTCGTCGTCGAGGTCCATGAGCATCTGCGTCTCGCCCGTCTCGCTGTTCCAAGCATACACGGCCGACTGCAACGCAATGGCGATCATGTTCTGCGATGACCAGTGGAGCAGGTTCACGTAAAAGTCCGGCACAATGGCCGGCGCGTCCAGCACGCGCTCTGGCGCCGTGGGGATGCGACGCCGGCCTGCCGCGAGGAGGCTACTGGGCAGCGTGCTCTTTGGCTTGGGCGCGTAGCGCGCATGCAGGTCCTTGGCATGCGACGCACTCGGCGGCGCTGCAGAGAAGGACAGAATACGCTGCCCGAGATCCACCTGGCACACGCCCTCGAGCGCCGGCGCCGTCTCGAGGTCGCCCGCGTGCGAGTCGCTGGAGCTCGCCGTGGCCTCGGAGCTGCTCCGGCGCGAGAGCGTATCTCCCGCACTGTCCTCGAGGAACGGCGTCGTGCCCGAGCGCAGCAGGTCGCGGTTCGGGATATAGCGGTCTCCGCGCGACACCATCGCCGAGTTGCGGCGCCGGGTGAGGTTCACGTCAGGGCCGTCCCAGTCCTTGGCCACGACGCCGCGCACATCCATGTCCCCTGGCACACCAGGGAACAAGTCTTCTTTTTCGCGTCGCGTGCTGGCCATGGGCGCTCCTGAGCGCAGTCCCTTGGCGCCGAGATGCAGCGGCGACGCGGTGAGCCGCGAGCGGATGTTGGTCGGCACATCGGCCAGGGGCGACTCAAGCGACATCATGCCGAGGCCCCGCACTAGCGCTCCGGTGGAGCCTTTGCTCCGTGTAGGCGTAGAAGGCGCCATGGCGTGCGTCCTGAAAGGGGGGGGGGGTGCAAGGCAGGGACGGCGCACGTTTCTCTGTCCATCGTGATGTTGGATGAAGATCTACGTGCACAGTGGAGGTGCTCCTCTCGCAGCACACCTCCACCAGCGCCGAGCGGCGCGTACTACACGGGGGGGGGCGATGCCTGACCTGCCGTCCCCTCGGGCACATACGACGACGACGGGAGCGGCGCCGATGACGGTGCAATGGTGTTGTTCGAGATCGCTGCACTCGTCGTAAAGTACGGATGCCGCAGTGCCTCGTCGGCGGTGATGCGCTGCGAGGGGTCGAACTGGAGGAGCTTCTCCAGGAGGTCGATGGCCAGGGGGTGTACTTTCGGGAACATGGTCTGGAAGGGCACCTTGGGCAGGCGCGGCAGTGGGCGATATTGGATCTCCGGCGAGTCGTGGAGGATGCGCTTGATCGTCGTCTCGTCGGGGGTGCCGAGAATGCGGATGATCTGCATCAGCTGGTCGTTATTGTCGCGGCCACGAAAGAGAGGGATACCGCTGATCATCTCAGCCATGATGCAGCCAGCCGACCACACGTCAATGCTCGTCGAGTACGTGCGGCTGCCGAGCAGCACGTCTGGCGCACGGTACCACAACGTGACCACCTCGTTGCTGAATGTGTTGACCGGGATACCAAAGGCACGCGCAAGCCCAAAGTCGGCAAGCTTGAGCTCGCCGCGCTTGTTAATGAGCAAGTTCTGCGGCTTCAGGTCGCGGTGCAGCACACGGTTCTCGTGGCAAAATGCAATGCCTTTCAACAGCTGGAACATAAAGCTGCGCACCGTCACAGGGTCCAGTGCACCGCGGTTGCCATGCATGTCCATATAGCGCTTCAGATCCTGCTCCATAAACTCGAACACGAGCATCAGTTTCGACTCTGTATGGATCACGTCATGCAGCCGCACCACATTGGTATGCCGCAGCTCCTTCATTAGCGAGATCTCACGGATCGCCGTCGACGGTGTTCCCTCCTCTGCATCGAGATGGATATCCTTCAGCGCCACAATCTCGTTCGTCAGGCGCGAGCGACCCTGCCGTCAGCATGCAGCGCGTACCTTGTACACGGTCGCATACGTGCCCTCGCCTAGTGGTTAGTCCATATCGCAACATACCAAGCTTCTCAAGCTCTGTCTCGTCAGCTCATCAGCGAGTACGTACGGACGTAATTCATCGCAGGCCGGCGCTACACGGGCACAGCGACAACAACACCCACGGCGGCGCGGGTGGCCCTCGTGCACGTACCGCTGACCAACGCTGACTCAGCTTCTGCCATCGAAAATTTTTGCGGCGGCTTGGGCGGCTACGCTTGCGACGGGTCACTTTGGACAACATGGCGAAGAACAAGACACCCAAGCCGCCCAAGTCGCGGCCCGTGTCTACGACGGCCCTGTCCCAGCCGCTGGGGAGCAACTTCAGTGCCCAGATCACGGCGTTCGCGCGTGACGCGACTCTCTTTGCACAGCTCTCGCAGGCCGTTGACCGTGCCCGCTTGCGCGTGTACGCGCCCGGCACGGCAGGCGTCATGGCCGACTACCTACTGCCCGAGGGCATTGAGTGCCGTGCGATGACATGGGTGCACCTGGGTGCCAAAAATAGCAAGGACGGGCTGTCCTCCAAAAAGCGCAAGGCGCTCGTCAAGGCCGAGGTGCAAGGCGCCTCGTCGTCCGCGGCCGCGCACGTCGCGCTCGGTCTGTCCGACGGCACCGTGCTCGTTTTCTCGCCGCATACATCGAGCGTCGTGCATATCCTCGTCGCATCGACGCCGGACAGTGCATCGGCTGCTGTCGTCTCCTTGTCGTGCGACGAGCAGCACTTGTGGGGCGCCACGGCCCACGGCTGGGTCCACGGGTGGGACCTCACGCATGTTGCCCAGGCAACGGCCCAGGACCGTGTACCACCTGCCAAGCACTTTCTCCCGGACAGTAAGACACCCGTCTCGCTGCTGCTGGGCGGGCGGCAAGGCCGCATGCTCGCCGCGCACCACGCCATTTTGTTGTACGATGTGAGCGGCACACCCCGCTCGCGCCCCATGGCGCAGTTCTCGGGGCATGCGACGCCGGTGACGCACCTTGCGTGGGTCGGCACGCATGCGTTTGTCAGCGCTGCGGCCGAGGACCGCCATCTGTACTACTGGCTGTGCGACACGGCGCAGTCCCACGGTCAGGCCAGTGCAATGCTTACGCTCGATGCACCGGCGCGCCGCCTGCTGGCCTGGGAGGACAAGCATGCTGGCTGGCACCTCCTGACCATCTCTGAGCGCGGTACGGCGCAGGTGTACGCCCTGCCCCGCGATGTGCCGGCTGTCCAGGGCCTGGCTACGCTCACACCCGTCTCAGAGGTGCGCCTGTCGAGCGACAGCACGGCACTGTGCGATGCCATGCGCACGCGCGATGGTGACCGCCTAGTCCTTGCGCGCACCGTCAAGGGTGTCAAGATTGTGCTCGACGAGGCCGCTCTTTACGATGGCGAGGCGCTCTGCTCGCCGATTGTTGTGCATACCAGTGCCGCGCGGAAGCAGGAGGTGGCGTCCAGCGACACGCAGCGATACAAGGACCAGGCGGGCGCGGCCGGCACTCGTACGGAGCTGCCTGCCCACACAGCTGCAGCCGCCGCGCTGCTGGGCACCGACGGCGGGCTCCTGCCGACCGAGGCGCCGGGCGAGGTCGACCCCCACGACGAGCTGCTCAAGAGCGGCGAGGCCGTCGACGAGCCAACGCTCGCTCAGCGACTCAAGGCGCTCAAAGTGCAGCGGGGCGAGATGCTGGCGGGCGACGCAGAGGCGCTTGACGCGGACACGCCCGAGTCAGCGGCGCCGGTTGTGCCTGTGGGCGGTGCATCGCTTGCGTCGTCGCTGACGCAGGCACTGCATTCAGGGGATCATGCGCTCCTTACGTCGTGTCTGGTGCACTCGGATGCAGCGTTAATTCGCACGACGGTGCGCCGCATTTCGGGCCCCCTGGCTGTGCGTCTGCTCGAGGCGTGCGTGGACCGCCTGAACCGCGGCGGCGTCAAGAGCAAGGGCGCGCTTGGCAGCGCGCGTGCGCGGGGCATCGTCGAGTGGATCCACCAGACGCTGACGTGCCATACCGCGTACCTCATGAGCCTTCCGAATCTGGTCACTCGCCTGTCGCAGCTGCACCACAGCCTCGCGGCGCGCCTGGCATCGTACGAGCGCCTGCTCGCCCTGAAAGGGCGCATGGAGCTGGTGATGAGCCAGATTGATCTGCACATGACCTACAGCGCCGACGACACGCCAATCCATGTGCAGGGCCAAAAGCTCGGCAGAAAGTCGACGCAGGCGGAGCTTGCCAAAAAGCAGGCCACGTCGCAGCAACGCCAGGAGGGCGAGCTGTGGATCGAGCCGCAAGACGACGAGGATGAGGACGACGAAGAGGACGTGGAAGATATCGGCCTCAGTGCCGGCGCCGATGTCACGATCGATGAAGACGAGGACGGCATGGACGAGGACGATCTCGATGCGGAAGAGGTCGACATGGACGATCTGGAGGACGATCTGGACGAGGACCTGGAAGAGGACGAGGCCCCTCTAGACGGCGACGATAGCGACGCCTTGTCGGACGAAGACGACTTTGACGACGTCGACGATGTCGATGACGACGAGGACGACGAGGACGACGAGGACGACGAGGACGACGAGGACGACGAGGACGACGAGGACGACGAGGACGAGTAGACATCTTTGTATACCATAAAATACATGCTACTTAGTACGGGGCCCGCGCTGTAATGCGTCCAGGGCGCGGCGCGGCGCCTAATGGCGACGTGCCAACGGCTGGCATCGGGACGGGGCGCATACTGCCTTGGCCATACGGCACGGCCGGGTCCATCGCCGCCTTGACAGCTTGTGCGGGCGATGCCTGCGCGCGGTCCCATGCATACGCGAGGACGCGCGCGTCCGCGCCAGGCTGGGCCGTCGCATTGTCCGCCACGGTGCTAGGTCGCAGGAGCGGTGCCCACACAGGCAGCGCGTTCGGGTCATTGGCTCCGGGCAGCTGCGCCTGCGTCTTGGCGCCATGCACCGGCATGGAGAGTGTGCCATAAAAGCCGTGCGATAGCGCCGACGATGGCGTAAGCGAGGAGGCTAGAACGACCTGCGTCAACAGCACCATAGGGCCCGCAGCACGCGCCGTCGTGGCCACTGCGCTCGGCGGCACATGCAGGAGCAGGTCCGTCAGCGAGCTCAGCACGTCCTCCGCCAGTTCGCGTTCGCGCTCATACACATGCGCCGAACTGGCCTGCGCATAGTCCATCCGAGTGCGCGCCCACTGCAGCTCCTGCAGCTCCTCCAGGCGCAGGCGGATTTCTTGCAAGACCTGGTCGACATCGAGCGCCTCGAGTGCCTGCTGCAGGAGCGCCGCATCCAACTCAGGGTCCAGTGCCGCTGCCTCCGCGGCCAGGCTGTGCGCCGACACGTCGTCCTCGTGCATCGGTTCCTGCAGGCCGTGGCTGTCAACGCTGTACGCCGATTCCAATCGCGCAGCCAATGGCGCACCCCAGCGCCCATGCAGTAGCTGGGCGATTTTATGGCGCGACGTATAGATGGTGTCTGTCGATGTGGCATCGAGCGTCTTGCCGGTCGAGTCGACAGACGGGCCGAGGGACGAGCCAAACGCCCCATAGGAGAGGTAGGACGCCGCATGCATCGTCCGCGGCTCCTTGTGCTTTGCCGGTGGTTTGGACACTGTGGTACAGTCCCCCAGCGTATACACAGGCGGCACGTCCATGGGCGGTGCCACAGCTACGCCGTCCGCGGCGCCCGTATCGAGCACAGTGCGAGCCGGCTCGGTGAGCGCGACAGCGTTTGTAAAGTAGTCGCCCGACGGCAGCCGCATGTGCAATGCAAATGCGTCAGCATGCAACTGGGCCTGCACAGGCCATGCTTCGCTCAGGCTAGGGAGCAACTGGTCGAGCAGGTGCAGGAACAGCAGCACGCCCATATGGTCGCGCGCATCGGTGCGGACGGAGGGGGCGCACAGGGACGCCGCACACTTCCAGATCTCGACCGCATCGAGCGGTGAGGGGTTCGTAAGCATCGCACGCAATGTTGTCGTGCCGCCTTGGCGGTCCAACACGCCGGGCATCACACTGGCGGTCAGAGCGTGGGCGTACCTGTCCATAATCGTCACGAGGCGGCTCGCGTCGTCGGCGGCGAGAACGACCATTTCCTCCATACTCTTCTCGTTCATAGGCTCCGAATCATCGGCCTTGCTGCGCCGCACCGCACGCGCCGACCTGCGCCGACCGGCGGCCATCGCGCAACGGGAACGGCCAGGACAGCTCGCGCTAGACGCCTGGACGCGGCGCTGCCGCAGGCTTACCTCATCCATTCGGCCGCGGCCGCCACCGGCGCCTTGGTCGTCTTGCGGTTTGTGCGACGGCGTCATGTCTTGGCGGGGGGCTGAGAACGCGGTGGTGACGCCGCCTCCTCCGATCCCATTCCATGCGGTACGCGCACGACACCCGGTGCCACCTGGCCTCTCATTCGGCTTTGGCTGCAGCGGGACGTTGGCAGAGGCGGCGCCCTTGGAGGTGCCTGGGCCTTCGCGGCCAGCTTGGGCGGCCGACGGACAGTCTCGCTCGCTGAGCAAGCGGCGCCGCAGCTCGTCGGATGTGGACGTCGATGATGTTCCGGAGCCGGATGCCATGGTCGAGCTACCCAAGCGCCGACGACCGGTGCGACCTGCGCCCACCGACCACCAGCGGCGCGCCGGCGATCTCGGCCGCTGGCTCGCGATGCTGGACCGGCCAGCGCTCCTGAGCATGCTCCTGGAGCTCGCTAAGGATCCATCGACGGCCGAGCGCATGTATACCCTGCTACCGACGCCCTCGGTGGATAATGCTCTCGCTGCGCTGCATGCGCTCGAGACGCGCCTGCGCCATATGCTGCCGACGGCAGCGATGCCTGGCCAAGTACGCGAGCAGTATGTGCTCAGTCGCGCTCGCACATGCCTGATTGAGCTCAGCTCCGAGCTGATGCAGTATATCCCCCTATTCTCGCTGGCGTCGTGCAGCGACACGCGCGAGCCGACACATCCATCCACTACCTTTGCCTTTCTACTGGGTGCGACGCAGTGCATGCTGCGGATCGCGCATATGCTGCCGTCGGAGGATGTGCCCGGCAAGGTCCACATTCACGACACGATCCTCACGACGTACACGGCGAGTGCGCCAGCGAGCCAGGACGCTCGCGATACCCTGGCGCATGCCATTTTTCCTGCGCTCTTGCGCGAATGGACGTTCTGGCTCGTCACCATCGATGCCCAGGTGAACCAGGAGGCGCGCATCTACGGCCAGGACCTCGTGCACACCTGGGCACGGGGACTCGCGCAGCTCGGCTCTACGTCGAACTCGAGCGGCGCCACGGAGACGGCGATGCGCGTCGCGATGGACCAGGCCGCCTCGCAAATGCACTCGTCCATCGGGTGGCTTGCGGGCCCCTCGCACCGCGCGGCATGGCCTACGGGCGGCAACGTGCATGCCATGGACGAGGGCGATGCCCTGTAACATAATATAGTCTGTGCACATGGCGGATATCTACGTCAGGCCTCGTATTCGGACGGTATGAGCACCTGTGCCTCATACTCCTCCAGCGACTTGTCCTGGAACATGGCTTGCAGCACATGCGAGAACCCGAGGCGCCCCTGCGCCGCATTTTTCTTAAAGAGGTCGATGGTGGCCTCCTCAACCTTGTGCGCCATGGACGTCCAGAAGCCGCCTTCATGCGATGTGCGCAGTCCCCGGCAATCAAACTCGGCCATCTGGTCGAAGCGCGTGTTGTCGTTCGCGGGCATGTACCTGATGCGTTCCGTCACTAGCAGGTAGTGGTTGAAGCTCAGGTTCATGCTCTCCATATCGATACATGGCACCCGCGGGTCGAAACGGATCACCTCTCGCACATACGTGCAGTCTGTTACGCCCAGCAGCTACAGTCAGCAGCACACACGCACCTTGCGGATCCAACTCGGCGTCGACTGGTCTACACCGATCAACCGCTCCATCTGTACGGTCCCTGTCCCCGGGTCGATGTGGTGCTGCAGCACATCAATGGACCGCACATGCTCTGCATACGGGTTGGGGTACTTGAACCAGATAGCTATGTAAGACCCCCTTTACCTACCCAGCGCCGCCTGCGAAAACGCACAGGGAAATAGCACTGTCGTCGTGAACGAGCGCGGCATCACCAAAGCCCACCGGCTCGGTGGTGGTCAATGAGCCGACCGGCGCGGCCTCCACAATACTACCACGCTGCGTGCTTCGTCTACGTACGCCGCTTGGGCCCTTTCCGTCCATCTACCGGCGGCAGGACGGGTAGATTCGAATGGGACAAGCACTCAAACACTGTCTCCGCCATGATCGGTGGGCCCTCATACATCGTGGCCGGTGGGAGAAGACTGGGTCAATAGCGACAACGCACCTCATAAAGTACAGCACCGCATCTGGCAGCACCGGCCCAGGCGGCGGCGTGTCGCGCACAGGACGCCGAGCCACCTCGCTAGCCGCCGTCTCCTTGCGCTTCTTGTTCGTCTTTTCCGCCTCGGCCTTGGGGCGCGTGCGCTTCACTGGCTCTGACGACGTCGCTAGTGCGCGGCGAATCTCCTCCATAGACTGGCGCCCACCCGTCTCGACCTTGGGCACAGGCTCCGGCGCCGGCACCTTTTCTTGTGGTACCTTGACAGTCTCCGCGACAGGCTCATCAGCCGGTACCTCCTTCGCGGCCGGCGCTGCTATGCGCGAGTAGCCAAAGTCCTTGGCGCGCACATAGTCGAGCCCGCCGTAGCGCCAGCGGTCCGCGACGCGATCCAGGCGCGACATGTCGGGATACGCATCGGCGAGGCGTGCATCCAGACGAGTCATCGCACTCGTGTCGCCGAAACTGTACTCGTACTCAGCCCACCGCATCCACACCGTCTTGGCTTTGTCGAGAGGCATACTGCTGACCGTGCGTTCCAGCACAGCACGCGCATTGGTATCATCGTTGATCGAGATCAAAAAGTCCAGGTATCGCACGACGAGGTGCTCATCAGGCCCAAAGATCTTCAGAGCCAGCTCAAATACCTTGGAGGCTACCGCCGCGTCCTTGGAGCAGTGGTACTCGAGCATGGCATTCGCCTCGTAGACCTGCCATGTGCAATGGGGCGATTTGCGCGCGCGCGCAAACATTTGCCGCGCCGGTCGGATACCCTCGGCGCGGCGCACAAGCTGCATGTATTTGATCCATACTTGGCTCAATGCCTCGCGCCATTCGTCCAGGCCAGGCTGTGTATCGGCCAGCACCTTAGCATGCCGCTGCTCGCGCGTCTCTTGCATCCGACGCTCGATATCGGCCAGGGCCGCCTTGTCTGCATCGTCGTCATCGGGCGCGTCGTCCTGCGCACGCTTCTGCAGCGCGACCTCGCGCTCCGCATCCGTCTCTGCATCGACAGCCGCACACGCAGCTCGCTGCGCCTCCAGGCGCGAGTCAATTTGATAGTGCATATACATCAGCAAGTCGTCCAGCGCTGCTGACGCGTCCTGGTCCTTGCCCTGCGTCCGCGCCATCTCGGCGTACTGGAAGCGCAGCAACATGCTCCAGGGGCAGGCCTCTGTGCCCTCGCGCAGCCACACCAAGGCCTCTGCGTCGCGCTTCACAGACTGGCAGTACATCGCCGCCATGTACCAGATGACCGCATCAAAGCGCACATACATCGTCGCCTTCTTGTACACTGACAGGACGCGATGCTGCAACACAGAAGCGTCTTCAATCGCCAATGGGTTCTTCTCCTCCCACTCGAGGTACCGGCGCCAACCCTGCAGGCTCTGCCGCTCCTTGGCAGGCGTCTTGCCGTTCGGCACGATCCAGCACGGCTGGACGGGCAAGGCAGGCCTCACCAGGTTGTCTGTCAGACTGCGCAGCTCCTTGAGAACGGCACGCGCCTGCATATACGCCGGCGATCGTTCGCCCAAGAACTTTTTCGCAGTGATTTTGTTCAGCGACGTCTCGTACGCATCGTACTCGCGCCAGATCGCTTCCACTTGGTTCAATGGGATCATGACCGCGCGCTGGAACACCCTACGCAGCTGGTCCATCTTCTGGCCCTCCTGCCATGTCCCACGCACTTCGCGCTCCCGCAGGAGCTGGAGGTAGTCTTGCCATATCGGGCTGCTTTCGCGGTCCCAGCCAATGTACTTGAGCGAAAACTCATACGCCTGCTCCAGCACGCGGCGTGTCTGGTCGCGCGGGCTGTTCTCCTCGGCGGTGAACGGCGGCAGCGGATTCACACGCCGGGTGTACGCCAAGTACATCTTCCACAGGTCGACAGACATGGTGTTGCGCAGACACCGCGTGAAGATTGCATTCACCTGCTCAAAGTTCGAGTGGCTCAGCTCCCAGTCAATATAGTCCATCCACTGTGTGCTGGCCTGCGGGAAATACTCGAAAAAGCGGTCGTACACATCGCGCACGTCGTCCACGTTCTCTCCCTGGCGCACCAGCGCAATGAGGTCGAGCCATGGTGCAGAAATGCGTGGATCTTGATACACATTTGCCTCGAGCGCCTCCCTCGCTGCAGCGCGAGCGCCGGAGGCCGCATCTAGGGCCGCCATCGTCGACCGTCTCGCACGCGCACCGTGTTCGGCGCGACGGCTCGGTCCTGTCGCGACGGCTGACACGTGACCGGCTCCCACGAGCCCTCCCAGTGACCGCGCGCGTGCCTTGTGGCCATGGCGAGCGATAGGTCCTTGCTACGCGATGCCCTAGCCCGGCGTGGCGGCGGCAGCGCTACGAAACCCACCAAAAATCACGACCCTGCTCCGCGCGCAATGGCTGCGCCGCTGCCAGAGTCGACCGACACGACATCGACAGACCCGCTCCCCAATCACGAGGAGGATGCCCCCCTCAAACGCAAAGACCCAGATACAGACGCAGATGCCAGTACGGATACAAAGCGCGTGCGGCACGATACCATGGACGATGAGTGGGCCGAGTTCCAGCGAACAGTCGTTGCGCCAGCGAACGAGATACCTGTCACGAACTACGAACACGCTACCATCTCTGCGGACCCTGAACTGATTTCTAAGGGATATTCAGAGACTCCTGACGAGCAAGGCGAATCACAGGCGGAGCAGCGCGCGCGGCTGGACCGCGAGGCGCGGGAAGAGGTCCTTGCCCGCATTGAGGACGAACAGCGCGCGCAGGAAGACGCAGACGAGCGGTACGTAGGCACCACTCACACCAGTGTCCGGCTTCTTCGTGCGCGCCTCGCGCGCATCAAGCAGGCCCGCCAGCGTCGTGCTGCGCATGCGCCCTCTGAGGCGTAGCGCTCGTGGAGCGTTGGTCCTAGCGTTCGGCCGAAAGAAGGTGCTGGAAGTACAGTGCGTGGGCGTATATAGGCGCAGACCGCTTGCTTCGCCTTTGACGACATGTCGGTTTCTGAGTTCAAGGCGCAGGGCAACGCTAGTTTCGCCAACAAGGACTATGACAGTGCTATCAAGCACTATACCGATGCGATCGCCGCGGCAGAGAGCCAAGGCGAGAAAGAGGGCGTGCATGTGCTGTATTCGAACCGCAGCGCAAGCTATGCTGGCTTGAAGAACTGGAACGCGGCGCTGGAGGACGCAGAGGCGACCATTCGCCTGAACCCTTCCTTTGCCAAGGGTTACGGTCGTAAGGGCAGTGCTCTACATGGCGCGCGCCGCTACGATGAGGCCATTGCTGCGTACAATGCCGGTCTAGAGGCTGTGCCTGGTGATGCGGCGCTTCAAAAGGGTCTCGCTGATGTTCAGCGAGCCAAGACTGACAGTGCGGGTGCCCAGGACCCCTCGGCAGCGATGGGAAACCTGTTCCGTGATCCCCAGCTATTTGAGAAGCTGGAGCGTAACCCCAACACCGAGGGCCTGCTGAAGGACCCTGCATTTGTGCAGCAGCTCAAGGACCTGCAGAGCGGCCGCGCAAACCCCATGATGGCGCTGCAAGACCAGCGCATGATCCAGGTGATGGGCGCGCTCATTGGTGTGGACATGCGTGCGTTTGACCCCAGCAAGGACAACGCCCAGCCCATGGACGAGGAGCCTGTGCCGAGGGCTACGCCGAAACCAGAGCCGACGGCGCCCAAGGAGGAGGTGCCTGCGGAACCCAAGGACCCAAAGGAAGCCGAGGCTGAGGCGGAGAAGAAGCAGGGCAACGCGCATTACCTTAAGCGCGAGTTTGATGTGGCGGCTGCCCACTACCAGAAGGCCTGGGAGCTGCACCAGGACATTACGTACCTGAACAACCTGGGCGCTGTCTACTTTGAGCAGGGCAACCTCGACGAGTGTATCAAGACTTGCGAGAAGGCCGTCGAAGAGGGCCGTGCGATGCTGGCGGACTACAAGCTCGTGGCCAAAGCATTTGGACGCATTGGGTCGGCGTATCTGAAGAAGGACGACCTGCCGCAGGCCATCACGTTCTTTGAGAAGTCGCTTACCGAGCACCGCACGCCTGAGATCCTTGGCAAGCTACGCCAGGCCGAAAAGGACCTCAAGGAGCGTGAGCGCCAGGCGTACATCGATCCTGCCAAGGCGGAGGAGGAACGCAACCGGGGCAACACGCTCTACAAGGAGGGTGACTTCCCTGGCTCGGTCCAGGCATACAGCGAATCGATTAAGCGCAACCCGTCGGACCCCCGCGGCTACACGAACCGTGCGTCGGCGTATACCAAGCTTGCTGCACTGCCTGAGGCGCTCAAGGACACGGAGGAAGCCATCAAGGTGGATCCCAAGTTCGTCAAGGCCTATATCCGCAAGGCCAACGTGCTCTTCTCCATGAAGGAGTTTACCAAGGCTATGGAGGCTGCTCAGGCCGCGGACGATGTCGATGAGGCGCAGGAGGGCGGTGCGCAGCACCAGCGCGAGATCCAGGCTCTTCAAGCCAAGATTATGCAGAGCCTCTACGCGCAGCGCTCTGGCGAATCGGACGAACAGACGCTCGAGCGTGCGATGCGGGACCCTGAAGTGGCCAACATCATGCAGGATCCAATTATGCAGTCAATCCTGCAGCAGGCGCAGTCGAACCCGGCGGCGCTGCAGGATCACATGAAGAACCCTGGTATCCGCGCCAAGATTCAGAAGCTCATCGCGGCAGGCATCATCCGCACACGCTAGTGTATCATACCCGTAGACGTACGTTTTCTGCACTGTGGAGGCTCGTCTGCCTTTTTCTCCACCGACGGTATGGCGACGGGCGGTGGGCGGCGCGGCGGCCGCGGCGGCGCCCAAGGGCTCAAGCCCATCGGACTGCCCTATCTCGAGGGCGCACAACTCGAAGAAGCGTCTGTGTTTCTAGCGCCTACAGAAGTGCCTGTATTACGACTGCCCACGGAAGCCGAGCGCCGTATGGCCGCACTGCAGCTCGACTTTCTCAGCCGGGCGCGTGACTCGCCCTATTGGACGCAGTATATCCCAAAAAAGAATGGCACGGACGAGCTTTTGCGCTACACGGACCGGTATCAGCCCGACCGACGTGGGGCCTCATCGGCCGTGTCCTTCTTGCAGCTTGCGCCACTGCAAAAGGACGTCTTTCCGCCGCATCTATGGGACAGCTTTACGAGCAGTGAATCAAAGCATGCTGCCAGGCGCACCGCCCAGATGCAGGGACGCACGGCTAAAATTGACTGGGACCACTTGCATATGGAAGAGAAGCGGGCCGGGGACGGCGAAGAAGAGGCGCCGCCCGAATCTGACGAGGAGGACCTGGGCGACTATGAAGATGAGGTGGACGACGACTATGCACAGAACTACTTCGACAATGGCGAAGACGACGATGACATGGACGATGGCGGCGACGAAGCTGCTTTTGACTAATGCCTACTATCGTCCCGCGATCCATACCACTATACGCGTGTAGCCTTGAAGCAGAGCCAGACGCATTTGCGCGCCGATCGTTTTGTACGTCGCCACCCAGAGGGTGCGGTTATAGTGGCGTAACCGCGCCGCATTGACATAGTGCCATTCGCGGTAGAAAGGGGCCAGTAGCTCTAGCGTCGCATCGCCCTGTGGCGCAATGCGCGCTTTATATTCCTCAAGAGCGCGCGTGAACCGCACATTGTTGTCGAACCAGAAGCGCTGGTTGAACTGATCCAGCCACATACTCTGTAGGCGCGCATACATCTTTACAGCTTCAAGCTGGCCCAATAGGTGGTCCGCATAGCGAACGAGCGCATTCGACGTGCGCTGTGCCTGGGCCGGCGCGGTGAATTCCTCGAGCGAGTAAGGGTGGAGAGCACCCATTGAGTGCACCTGTGGCTCGCTATACACCACAGGGCGCAAATTTGACACTGGATCCGGTGGCCCGACGTAGGCTTGCGGCCACAGGCGCGACGCGCGCCGCACGGCAAGGGCGGCTCGCATGGTCGACAATCGCCGTCCTGTGCGGAGGTAGGCTAGGAATTAAATCACGTGATTCTGTCGACACCGGTTGTGGCGTATCGTGAATCTGCGGGGGGAACCAGAATCTGGCGCCTGAACCTGCCGCGCCTGACTTCGAGTCACCGCGTGCTGCCATGTCGTCCTTCCCACAACCGGCAGAAGAGGAAGGATTACAATGGTCTGGCCCTGTTTTGAAGCAGCCTCCTGAGATTTATGTTGTGAATTCCTCGGTGCCTGGAAGTAACGAGGGGGATGCGGAGGAGCCTCACGCCCGCAGGATGGGAAAAACCTGCGGCGCGTGCCAAAAAAAACATCTGCGTTGCGATTTTTTGGAGAGGGAAATGATAATGCAGCAGCTGGGCCGCACTGATCCTGTGTGCTGCTCGCGATGTGAGCAGCAGCAGATCAACTGCGAGCAGGTGGTTCTTTCTCAGACCCGCTTCTATCCTCGCCCCTCACGAACGGGACGCCGCATTGAACTGGGTCGTAGACTTCATGGATCTACGATGTACTCCGACACGGACAACGCAGCCAAGTCGAAGTCGAGCGCGTCGCGCGAGCTCACATGGCCACGCATTTACCTACGGCTCATTAATTGTTTTTTCAGCTATCCATTCACATTCATGCCCTCATTAGAGTATGAACGATTTTCGCAAGCTTTCAATCGGTCATTTGGCGATGTCCATGTCATGGCCAGGTACCTGAATGGCGAGGAGGGCGACGGCCCGACGCGCGAGTTCTTTGGGCATCGCAAGTCGTTTTTGGTGTCGACCGACCCCCAAAACATGATCGACGCGACACCACAAACTGTGGAAACGCTCCTCACGACCATCTGCGCGTGGGGATCGCAGCATATTGTACTCCCTTTCGAGACACTGGACATGAGCATCTTCGAGCCGATGGGCCACACCAACCTGGTGCAGGCGGCCTGGAGGGATTCTGAATTGGGCTTCCGTCGCACGGCACCCACCGGCACGCCCGAGTCTGTGTTGCCAGAGCCGGGCACGCTCAAGCGGCAGAAGCGACGACAGGGTGTCGCATGCGATACCTGTCGTCTGCGCCGTGTGCGCTGCGACTTGATGGAGCTGCCTCCTGGTGCCACTGCCTGCACGCGGTGCCGCGTGAAGCAGATTGTGTGCACGGACCGATATATCCAGTGGCGGCGCAGTCGTGACATGCGCAGGAACCCCAAGGCCTCGCAGGCGATGCCCGACGTGCAGCTTCTGCCGCAGCGCGAGGAGTTTGTGGAGCTCAACCCGCTGCCGGCCTCAGTGAAAACGCTCTCGCAGCAGGAGCTCCTCGACTGTGGCGTGGCGCGCGAGGCGGTATTCAACCACTTTTTGCGGCGTGCACTGATTCTCGTACACAAGTACGACCTCGTCAACAGTTGCACGACGCTGGGCGCCACCGTGCTAGAGATCTTGGCATCCCTGCTGGACTATACCCGCCCCAAGATGGCGTATGAACTGCAGCGCGTGGCGAATGCGCATGTGATGCGCCTATTTAGCCGGACCGAATTTGATCTCGGCTGCGTGCAGCAATCCATGTCGCTGTATGACCAGTTTGCGCGTCTCTCGGGCAACCGCCTACCGCAGACGACGTGGGTGTACGATGCCGTGTCGAATGTGTCGTACTTGCGCGCGCCGCAGATCCCCCGCGAATTTTGCGTGGTCGGGTACCGCGGCGGCCTCGATGCGACGATGCACCCCATCTCTCTGAGCGAGTTTGGGGCCTTGTGCGAAGAGGCGAATGCCGCCTCGTCTGTGACCATGTCTCTCCTCCTGTCTGTGGCGATCGGCAATGTCGCGCACGACACGTACGAGTCCTTCATGTCCCTTCCTGCGCTCAAGGTCATCCCACCTACCATGGGGTCGGTGCGCGAGATCCGCTCGACGTGCGAGTGCCGTTGGGACGATCTGTACAAAATTGAACAGTGCATGTTCACCCTGGCCGTCAAGATGCATGACACGTACGACGTGGCACAGCCGATGAACATGCTGCTATGGGGCTGGCTCCTCCTCACACTCAACTTTCTGCTATACCAAGCAATCACACGCCGGGTCACGGACTGGTTCTCATCGACCAAGGCGTACCACCAGTGGGCCATGTATTCCGAGGAGGAGCAGCTCGAGCCCCTCATGAAGGCCATCCACGGCCTGCTGCGCGAGTCGCAGCAGGCCACCCTGGGCATCAGTCGCACGATTGCGCACTTTTCGCGATGCCTGTTGCCGACAGGCCTCCTCTTCCGCGGATCGTCCATAATCCGCCAGCTGTTCCGTGTAGCGCAGTGCCTGGCGCGGGCCCTGCCGGTGAGTCAAGAGGGCTCCGAGCCGCCCCTTGATGAGCCGCTCCCTTCGCCGATTTCGTCGCTGCACTCGCTACTGAACCCCCCGGCCGGAGACGTGGTGTACGAGGACATGCTGCCTGCCGCGTCGGAGCCTTCATCACTGGAGCCTCCGTTCCCGGCACCATACGGCCTGGACCTGCTCTTGTCCATCCCCAACTCGCGCTCGCACGAGCCGTTCACGCGCCGCAACAAGCGCCGCGAAATCGACTGGTGCATCGAGGGCCTCGGGCAGATTGGGTTCTCCCAAGCCGGCATCGATATCGAGATCCGGCGCATCATTGATTTAGTCCACTTTATGCGGTAGGCTATATATACCCTACGCGACCTCCGGGCGCAGCAGGTCCGCGACGCGGCGCGCCGACATCTGCAGGAACGCCACGTGCTCGGCAGCCAAGGCGCCCACGCACGGGGGCAGCGTCAGGTACGCGAGGTGCTCCTCAAGCACGGGTGCCAGCGCCGTATGGGCGCCTGCACGTAGCGTCTGCACATCGGCGGTTGCACGCGACGTGCCGAGGCGCGTGAACAGGTCGAGGTGCCGCACGAGCAGCACCATCCAGCGCTCGACCATGTCGAGCTTGGCCTCCACGGTGTGGCGCAGCGCCTCGGCAGCCTGCTGCACGGCCTTTTCGCCAGCGACGCGCTGTGCCGACGGCGCGAGACTCAGCGGCACGCCGGCATCCGCCGCCAGGTCCGCCCACTCATCAGCGTGCAGGGCGTGCGGATCCACACGCACTGTCTCGACCCGCTCCAAGCTCTGCACGGCGGCGGAGAGCGCCGCGAGCTGCTCGCGCAGGGCCGCAATGGCAACGCCGAGGGACGGTGCAGCGACGACGCGCCCATTCGATGCCGCATGGTCCGCGGCGCGGCCCACATGCAGCGACGGCACAAGGATCGCACGCGCCTCGCCATGCGCACTCGCATGCTCCATGTACCGGATCAGCGCACGCACGAGACGGTCGACGCTGAGGCGCGCCGACTGCTCGAACAGCGTCAGGCGCGTAGGCGACGCCTGCTGGACGAGCCCGTTGAGCGTGGGTGCCAGGATGGCCGTGTCCTCGCGCTCCGTTGGCGTCTGCGGCGCGAGCAGCTCGTGCGCCTGAGGTACAAGGTACAGCGCCGCCACGGAAAGGACTGCCGCGTGGAACGGCGGAGGCGGCGTCAGCGACGAGAGCAGGTGGACGAGCAGTGCACCCTGCTCGACATCTGTGACACCGGGCATCGCGTGCGTCATGCCGTGCAGGATCGCCAGCAGCGCATCTTGGTGCGCCACGAGCACGGCTTGTACGAACGACGCGGCGCCCGGTGCATGCGCCAGCAGCGCAACGAGCAGCTGCAGCAGCGGCGCCAGCATACATGCGTAGCGCTCCGCAACCGGCGGCAGGAACCCGTCCACGTCGTCCAGCGTGTGCTCGGGGCGCATTGACGGAAAGTCGACGCGCGCGAGCACATCGACGACACGGGCATCGAGGACAAGCGATGCGCACTGCGGCGCGAGACGCACGAGCAGCGCCATGAGCGCCTCGTACACGTACTGCGCATTCAGCGACGGCGGGTCCGGCGCGAGCGCCGCCTGCAGTGGGCGGTCCAGCTCCTGCAGGCGCAGCGCAAGACTTGCGAGGTAGCCACGCGACGAGAGCAGCGGCCCGACGCGCAGAGGCGGCGCAGCCTCTGCCAGCGAGGCGAGGAACGTGAGCGTCGTTAGCGCCACAGTCTGTACGACATCGGCGCCGTCGAGCGCGTCGCGTGCGGCCACGTCCACGAGGCGCGGCGCATGCGTTGCAAGGAGCGTGCGCATACGCGTGCCGAGGGGCCCCACGTCGCGCATTCCCAGCTGCGTGACGCACGTCACGGCCAGGTACACGTCGCTACGCGCCGCCGCGCTCAGCCCGCGGTCAATCGATTCGAGCATGCCACGGAGAATGGCGAGCAGGCGGTCGTTCGGTGGCTCGAGCTGCGCACGGAGCGCATGCACCACATGCAGCAGCGTGCTAGCGGCCAGGTCCGACAAATATGCGTCGTCCTCGTCGGGGTGCAGGCGCGGCAGGAGCGCACTCGCCACGTCCAGGAGGAACGGCACACGCGCGTCGCTGCGTACCGCACCAAGCACCTCGTTGATGAGCACGTCCAGCACCTCGCACCACGCCTGGAACGCCTCGCGTCGCGCCTTGGCCATCGCACGGCGCGTGTTTTGTGCGGCAGCCCAGAGGAGACGCGCGCGCGCCTGCTCCATCCATACAACGGGCTCTGTCGCACTGCGCTGTTCGAGCAGGAGCGCGGCGACCGCGCTCAGGTCGTACACCTTGTCCGACACGAGCACGTCGCTGACGACGGCTGGCGCGAGAAGCGCGGCGGTACGCGCATCCTGCGCATCGTGCACATCGTCCCACTGCACCTCCGACGTGTGCAGTAGGGTGAGCCACCGGCCACTCGGCGCGCCGCGGCCCTGCATCGCAGGCTCGCCCAGCAGCGTCGTCAGTAGCGGCGCGACGCGGCTCAGTTGGTCCTGCCCCGCGAGCATGTGCAGCTCGAGTGCGACGAGCGCAAGCACATGCGCATGGATGTGCAGCCACGCAAGCGCCGACTCGGCCTTGGTCGGCACGGCCTCGCCCTGGTGCAGCACGAGGGCACCGCCGGCGCTCACTGCCGGCTCTGCGGCTGGCTGCACTGCCAGTTGCGTGAGCTGCCTCGCGACAAAGTCGTGGGTGCGCAGGAACCGCAGCGTGGCGGTGCTTGTAAAGGGATGCATGCACACGTTGTGCAGCACCGCAAGGCACCGCTCGACAAGCAGCGACGGCAGCGTGACAGGTGGCTGCACGCACGCAAGCAGCACAGGCAGCAGGCCGCCGCGCGCGCCGTGCACGAGGCGGTCCGGCGCGCTGGCCTCCGGCTCAAAGCCCAGCAGCAGGTGCGCCACATTCGGCGCTGGCACGTGACGCGCTGTCTGCTCGAGGAGCAGCGCAAGGAGCGCCTCCTGGACCTGCGCGGCGCCGGCCGGCGCGCAGAGGGGGTCCGCGGCCTCGGTCGGCTTTTCGGTACTGTCCGGTTGGGCATCGAGCCATGCGACGGCGCCGCTCGTGACGCGCGCGGCCTCGCCGGTCATCTCCAAGAGGCCCGCTAGGCGGTTCATGGATGTACGCGCGCGCAGCGGCCCAAACGCATCCGAGGCCTGGAACGTGGATGTGCGAGCAAGGGCACTGACCAGGCGCACCGAGAGCCATGCCATATCCGTGTCGGTGCAGTTCACATAGAGCGCGAGCTGCACGACCACCTGGTGCGCATGCAGCAGATGCACCTCGAGCGGCACGAGCTGCGCGCGATCGCCGACCATGGCATCGCTCCAGGCGGGCAGGAGCGTATGCAGGAGCAGCGGCTGCACATTGAGCACACGCAGCAGAATCCGCAGCACGCCACGCACGGCGCGCGCAAACTCGGGCGTCTGCGCGCGGTCCTGGTTCACCACCTCAAAGCCTGCTAGCGACGGGTCGGGGTGCACAAACACGAGCAGCTCTTGCAGGAGGGGCGAGCCGCTGAGGAGGCGGCGCAAGATATCAAAGCCCGGGTGCTTGGCGAGCGCCTCCTTCGTGTCGAGCGGCGCCAGCGAAAAGGCCGCGAGGCAGCGATCCAAAAACTCGATGCACGCCGCCGAGAGCGCCCAGCGCTCCGCCGGCTGGGCGTACAGGCGGCTGGAGGCGGGGAGCAGCACCTGCTCGACGACAAATGCCACGTACGGCGCCACGCCCGTCGCCGTAAAGGCATGCACAGGCGGCAGGGCCCCGTGTACCTGCACATGCGCGACCAGCGCGTCCGCCTGCGCCGCCGGCGTCGCATACGGTAGCACCGCCGTGAGCAGCTCGACGAGGCGCCGCGTGCCGGGGTACCGACCATGCATCGCTTCCACGTGCTCCAGCTCGTACACGGCACGTGCCGTGCCGCGCACCGCGCCGCTCTGCTCGAGGCGCTCCCACAGCGCCGACAGCACGCGGGGCGAAGTGGCGTCGCGCGGACGTGCCGCAAAGGCCGTCAGAGCCTGCAGGAGCGCGGCCTTGAGGTCCACAGGCACCGCACACGCATACAGCGCAAACAGCTTGTCCAGCGGCGCATACTCCTTGTGGAGGAACAGCGCGTCGCGCGTCGCGGCGCTGTACCGCACGACGGTGGCCAGCACGCTCAGGAACGCACGCAGTAGGACCATTTCGTCCGGCGGCATGACCGCGGACGTGTGCCGCTGGAACGCATCAACATAGTGCGCGACCCACTCGAACAGGCGCGACCACGTCACGAGCCGGCGCTCCCCCCCCGGCGGTGCCCCTGCATCGTACTCGAGCAGCGCATGCGCGTACGCCGCACACTGTTCGCCTTCCGCGAGCGCTGCGAGCATGTCAAAGAGCGCGCGCTGCTGCCCCGGCTCGCGCGTATCGACGGCCCAGAGGAGGAAGCGCGAGAGCCCGCGCTCCTGCCCCTGCCAGAACGGCAGGCCAGCCTCGGGGCGGCCGCGGCACAGGAGCGCCATCACGTCAAAGAGCGCCTCAATGTCGAAGCGGCGCACTGGGGGCGGCACGCCGGGGCGTGCCGCGCGCAGGGACGCAAATGCCGAGTCTTCTTCGGTGCGCTGCATCTTGCGCAGGAGCGGAAAGAAGGTCGTCGTGACACTGAGCATGAGGTGCTGGACCTGCTGCAGCACATACTCCTGGAACTCGGCATCGATCACTGGCGGACGCTCGTCCAGGTCACCGTCCAGCACACGGCGGAAGCCGAGCACACGCACGGCAAGGAAAACGAGCGCACTCGCCTCGTCGTCGGCGGTCAGTGCACGCAAGCCGAGCGCATGCACATCCTCCATCGTATGGGCGAGAGTCGCGGAGAGCGCAGCGTGCTGTGTGAGCGCCTCGGCGACAAACAGGGCGAGCGCCAGCTGCACCATGTGCTGGAGGCCGGCATGCTGCCAGGGGCCAGTCGCCGCCGTCCACAGGCGCGACAGGAGGCCGGCATCGGCGCTCAGAACTTCAGTCGTATGCACGGGGGACGTTGCGTGCTGGGCCAGCCATTTGCCCGCCTCGTCCGGCACTGTATCGAGGGCCGCCAGCACAGCCATGAGCGTGTACAGCGCGGTGGCTGGCGCCGGCGCCGGCGCCACCTGGCTTTGCGCGAGGTGCGTGACGACTGCTTCGAGCGCCGATGGCGCGAGGCGCCGCGCGAGAGCGAGCAGGTACAGGATGTGCCCGGCCTCCTGCTCCGCCTGCTCGAGCCACGCCACGCGCTCCATCTGCACCTCATCACTTAGGCGCGGCGACGCGCTCGCGCGCTGCATGGCCGTACGCACGCGCTCGCGCGCCTGGGCGTACGAGCGCATGGTTTCAAGCAGGCGCCGGACAAGCTCGTCGCCCTGCACGAGCTCGTCGAGGAGCCGGCTCACGCGCGCGCCCGTGGCAAGGTCGCCGCCTACACACAGCGTGTATGCGCCGCTGGCAAGCTCCTTGAGGCACGCGAGCATCGCGAGGTGCTCGCGGTAAAAGAGCAGGCACGCCACCTCCGTGGGCGTGCGGCCCCAGCGTGCACTCGCGGCAATGCCTTCTTGGAGCAGGGAGGCGGCGTACGTTTCCGACACGTAGAGCTCGTCGGAGAGCAGAAGCGTCTGGGCGACAAAGTCGGCATTAAGCGACTGCGTGTGTCCCTGGAGCACAATGACGCCCTTGGAGATATCGCGGCGCTCCGCTTCGCTCGGCGGCTTGACACGGCCGAGCGTCGCGAGCGCCGCGTGGCTGCGCTCGACGTCGAGGTACCAGGTGTGTACAGCTGCGGCCGGCGCACTCACGACCGTATGGAGGATTCCATACAGCGTCTCAAAGCGCGTCGGCTCAAACACATCCATGCCGCCCGCCGCCGACGCCATCCGTTGCGTCGGGGTGTGCGCTGCGCCGGCCGCGTGGTCGTCGCCCGCGCGCTCCATCACGTGAGTCGGCCGAGTCTGCCACGGCGCTTCACCTCCATGGACAAGGACGCGTACGTACGGCGAGCTGACGCAGCTTTCGTGCTGCTGCGCACGCTGCGGTCGACCGGATATGCGACTACTACTCGACGCTCGAGACGCGGCCTGTGACTGCGCAAGTCGAGCGTGGCTACCTCGCGCAGTGCCTGCCGTCCGAGGCGCCGGCGCAGGGTGAGCCGTGGTCGGCGATCATGCGGGACTATGACGCGCACATCCTGCCTGGCATCACGCACTGGCAGCACCCCATGTTCTTTGGCTTCTTTCCAGCGAACACTACGTACGAGGGCATTTTGGCGGACATGCTCGCGTGCATGACGTCGAACCCCGGGTTCAACTGGAATGCGTCGCCGGCTGTGACGGAGCTCGAGTTTGTTGTGCTCGACTGGGTCGCCAAGATGCTCGGCCTGAGCTCATCTTTTTTGAGCCTTGACACATCGCACAACGGCGGCGGGGTCATCTTTGGTTCGGCGAGCGAAGCGACCCTCACGCTGGCCGTCGCAGCGCGCGAGCGTGCCATAGCGCATGCGTCTGCGCCCGGCGAGGACGCGCAGGCGGCGCGCTCGCGCCTCCTGCCCCGCCTGCTCATGTACTGCACGGAGCAGACGCATTCGTCCGCGCAAAAGGCTGCGCGTATTCTCGGGCTGTCATGCCACGTCTTGCCCGTGCACCGCGACGACGAGTATGCGCTGCGCGGCGCGACGCTGCGCGATGCGATTGCTCGCGACACGCAGACAGGATACATCCCGTTCTACCTCGTCGCGACGTACGGCACGACCAACACGTGTGCGATCGACTGCGTCGCGGAGATCGCCGAGGCGCGCCTTGCTGCGCCTCACCTATGGGTGCATGTCGATGCGGCATACGGCGGCGTGGCGTTGAGCGTGCCAGAGTATCGCGATGCCCACCTCGATGCGATCAACGACCACGCGGACTCGTTCTCAACGAACCTGCACAAGTGGGGCCTCGTGCCGTTCGAGAGCTCTCCGACGTTTGTGCGTGACCGCGCGCCGCTCGTGGATGCCCTGACGCTCACACCAGCGTACCTCGCGTCAAAGGGTGGCGAGGATCTCGTATCGGACCTGCGCAACATGCAAATCTCGCTGGGCCGCCGCTTCCGCGCGCTCAAGGTGTGGATGGTGCTGCGCAGCTACGGCGTGCACGACTTCCAAGCGCACATCCGCTCGCATGTCGCCATGGCGGCCACGTTTGCATCCCGCATCTCCGCGCACCCCCACATCGAGGTGCCCGTGCCGCCGCGCTGGGGCCTTGTAGTGGTGCGCGTGACACGCCCCGGCCTCGATGCGGCGCAAACCGACGCGCTAAACCGCGCATGGGAGCAGCAGCTGCTCGCGCACTCGGCGGACCTGCTTCTCACGGCGACCGTCGTTCCCGGCATCGGCGTGTGCCTCCGCTGGGTTGTGGGCGCGGTATCGACGCGCCCTGCACACATAGACCGCGCCGTGGCGCTCCTCGGGGCGTGTGCAGACGCCTTGCCATAGTGGAGTATCGGCCGAGCATCGCCAGTTGCTACGACGCGACGACAGGGCGGCATGATGGGGACCGATGGCGCCCAGGAGGTGCCTGCGTGCCGCATCTGCCGCATGGAGGAGGAACCAGATGCGCCTCTGTACCATCCATGCAAGTGCACGGGCAGCATCCGCTACTGCCACCAGGAATGGTACGCCTCGCCACTGACCCAGTCTCGTGCAGTGGCTGCAGCACAGCCAGAAAAAGTACTGCGAACTGTGCCAGTATCCGTTTTTGTTCCACAAGCGCTATACCCATGAGATGCCTCAGGGCATCCTGCCTGTATGGCTTTATGTGCGGTACGCCGCGTGGCGTGCGTACCAGGCGCTCCAGTTCGTGGTGCGCCTCGCCGTTGTGCTCGTGTGCTGGCTCCTCCTCGTGCCGTACGCAACGCGCCGCATCTGGCGCGCGTACCTGCAGACGGGTGACTGGGCCGCGGAGCTGATTTTGCGCCGCCCCCTCGTCATATTGCCCGACGAGGCGGTGCCGGACCTGGCCGTGCAGCCCGACGAGACGCGCCTTGGCGCGCTCGTGCGGTGGGTGTGGGCCGTGCTCACCCACCAGTGGCTCACCGGCACCGTGCTCACGATCAGTCTTGGCATGGTGTTCCTCTCTCTGTTCTTTATGCGCGAGCAGCTCACACAGGCCGTTCACGAGCGGTGGGAGCCGCCGGTCGAGGCGCCGCCCGATGCGGAGCGCGATGCGGCCATGGAGCGCCTGCGCGCCGCCGCGCTCCATGCGGCGCAGGCGCGCGCCGAGCAGATGCTTGCGGCCGAGGTGCCGGAGGTCGAGCCCGTGCCGCGCGCGCCGCCGGCACCTGTCGCCGCGGATGACGACGATGCGTGGACCGACGACGACGAGGTCGAGCCCGTGCAAGCACCTGCCCCCGTGCTCGACGAGCCCCCTGTCGACGACCTTGACGAGCGCGATGACAACGAGGAGTGGGAGAATGACGAGCACATGGTCGAGGACCTCGATGGCATGCTCCATGCGGTCGGCCTGCGCGGCACATGGGTCGAGCTTCTGCAGAACCTCTTTGTTCTCGAGACGATCGTCCTACTGATCATGTCCATGTGCGTCATGGTGCCCTACACGATAGGGCGGGTCCTGGGCCTGCGCTTCTACGACGCGCTGCTCCTGCCGGTCAAGGCGCTGCGTGTATTTACCGACCCGGTATTTGAGGGGCTCATCCACGGCGTGGGGCGCATGCTGTCAACGTCATTCGAGTCGGCACCGCCGGCGCCGCCGGCGGCCGCCGACCCCGCATCGGGCATCGTGTCCCGTCTCGTGTCGATGGCCGCGCGCCTCGACGCGGTGACGCGCGGTGGGCACCCGCTGCAGCGCGCGCTGTGCGTCGTGCTGGGCCATGCATACGTGGCTGGCGTCCTGCAGCTCGAGGCTCGCTACGGCCACTGGGTGCACGGCGGCTCGACGCGCTCGGTTGCCAAACTCGCGCAGTATTACTTGCTCACCCTCAAGGTCTTTTTCTTCTCGGCGATGGACCTGTTCGTGTTTCCCCTGGCGTGTGGCGTGCTCATAGACTGGTGCATGCTGCCCCTCTTTGCCGGCGCGTCCCTCGGCCGGCTGAGCGCGCAGGCACTGGCCACGCCCCTTCCGTTCGTGTTTGTGCGCTGGGTCTCGGGCACCGTGTACATGTTCTTCTTCTCGCAGCTGCTCAGTGCTGTGCGCACGGCCGTGCGCCCCGGCGTCGTGTACTTTCTCGGCGACGCAAGCGACCCCGACTTTAGCCCGCTACGCGACATCCTGCAGCACGGCACCGCCGCCCAACTCGGCAAGCTCGCGCAGTCGGCCGGCATCTACAGCGCGTTTGCCGCATGTACGCTCGGCCTTGGCGTGCGTGTGCTGCAGATGGTGCCGGGCCTCCTGCCACTCGTGTGGCAGCCATACACACCGCTCACTGTGGTGCCTGTCGAGCTGCTCCTCGTGCACTTTGGCCTGCGTGTTGCACTGAAGCGCGCGCGATGCGCGCACCATGCGCGGCGCCTCTTCCGCCAGTGGTGGATCTGGACGGCCAAGTGTTTGCGCATGAGCGCGTACCTGATGGGCGACGAGCAGCCACTCGAGCGGGGGCACTATGCGTATGCATCATGGGCCGACTGGGCTCTCTCGTGGGTGCAGCCTGTGGCCGCGCCGTTCGTGCTTGATGGCGGCTATATGCGGGTGCCGGCAGACGACCGCCCAGCGGGCGATTGCGCCGTGCTCATTCCCACCGATGCACACGGCGAGCCGGTCGATGCGCGTGCGCGCGCACAGCTCGACAAGCAGCTTGCGGCCCTCGCCAAGATGAAGGACCGCGCACCGTACACAATCGTGTACATGCCGCCGCACTGGCGCCTGCGCCTCCTAGCTGCGCTCGGCCTCTATGGCGCGCTGTGCATGGGCGGCGTGCTCGCCGCGCTCGGCGTGCCGCTCGCGATCGGGCGCGTGCTTGCCATGTGGGCGCACTGGGCGCCGATGCACGATGCCTACACCGTGCTACACGGCTACCTCGTGCTGGCCGGCGTGGCCGCCGTTGCACAGGGCGTCGCGGCCGTGCGGCCCGCGCAGCGTGTATGGACCGCGTACATGGCGGACATCGGGGCGCTGGCACGCGCGTGGGGGCGTTTTGCGTTCCATCTCAGCATGTTTGGGGGGCTCGTGCCGATGCTCGTGGGCCTTGTGCTGCTGCAATATGTGTGGCCGCGCGGCGATCCGACGGTGATCCCGACGTTCTCTGTGTGGTTTGCATGGGCCGCAGGCGCGCTCCTCCTCAACGCCACGCTCCTCCTCGCACTGTCGATCGTGCCGGACGACGTGCCTTTACTGTGGGACGTGTACGACCACATGCAGGCGGGGCGCCTGTGGCGTGTGCCGGTGGGACCAGCCGCGCGGCACGCACTGCGACCCACCGTCGCGTGGCTTCTTGCCCTCCTCGCCGCGCCGTATGTGACCGCGGCCCTCTTCCTGGTGTTGACCGCCGACTGGCACGCGTCGATGGCGCGGCAGCAGCTCTATGTGCGCTGGGGCAACTACACGGTCCTGGGCGGCCTCGCAGCGTATGCGCTCGAGCGCTACGTCCTGCATCGCCTCAGCGACTGGACGCATGTGTTGCGCGACGAAATGTTCCTTGAATCGACCGAGCTCGTGAATTATGGCGGCCAGGCGCCCGACGCGCTCCCGCCGGACATGGGCGTCCTGCCCGACTCGGTCGTGCGTGGCTAGCTGTAGACCTCCACTATCTTATGCCATCGGCGCCTGAGGAGACGGAGCCAGGTCCGCGCGTGCGCACGCAGCATGTAGCGGCCGTCTCCGCGGCTGTGTTTGTGGCTGGCGCCGTGGGCACAGTGTTTTATGGCGTGTGGCGCCGCCCAGCATGGTCCGTTATGGGGCCTAGAGCCACGAGGCAGGCAACAAACGCCGCGGCGGCGGCGGCGCCGCGCCCCGTCGACGCCGACGCGCCCAAGAGTGCGTGGGCGCTCTTTGGTGAGATGAATGCAGCCATCTTTCGCGGCGGCATGCGGGCGCCGCGCGAGTCGGCTGATCATGTGCCTCTGTCCGCGCTCTCGCGCCGCGCGCCTGCGGCGCCGCAGGCGCGTGCGGCGCCGCACGCGCCGCTGCGGGCGCTCTCGCGCTCAGGCACCGGGCCATCGAGCGAGCCGGCTGCACGCATCGAAGACCTCGACAATGACGGCGCCCTCATGGCCGTGCGTGCATTTGCCGTGGCCACAGCACTGGTCGGCGCAGGCGCCGCATGTGCTGCGCTGCTCGTGCGCGTCACACTCGGTGTGCGCTCGCTCGAGGAGCTGGCCGACTACCTGCATACGCGGATGCCGTCGGTACGTCCGCCTGAGGCACTCGAACGGTTCCTCCCAGCGATCCCCCGCGACGAAACAGATACCGCGCCGGCCGAGGCGGACGTCGAGCAGCGCCTCGAGGCGACGGACGATGTCGCCGAGTGGCTGCGCCTCGCGCGCCTGCAGCTCGATGCGGAAATGGCCGCGCATACGGCGGAACGTGTGCAGCGTGTGGCGGCGCGTCATGGCTATGGACGGGGCGGCAGCCGTGGCGCGGTGCTCGACACGTAGGCGGCGTCGATGCCGCCAGGCACATGCACGTCGGCGCGCAGGGGGTGTCCGTAGCTTCCCGGCGCGCCCTCCGGCGGTATGACTGGTCGCATGTCCTCCTCGGGGACGAGCTCGCCGGACTGAAAGCGGTGCTGTCGCTTCTCCAAGTCGTGCGCCCACATGGCGGCACCGATGCGGTTCGAGATCGAGAAGACGAGGCCCAGGAGAGGCACGCGCTCCAGGAGCAAGGCGATGAGTCCAAACAAAAAGTATGCGGTGCGCCGCTCCTCGACCCATACGGCCTGCTGCTGTGCGCTCATATGCTTCGCAGCAAAGTAGGGCTTGTGCATATGTTCGCCATAGTGCAGCGCATTCAGCGACGCTGTCACGAGCTGGCCAAAGATCGGCACGGCGCCGAACAGAATCGATGCGCCTCGGCGCACGAGCAGTCGGTACATGCGGCGGCGCAGCCCGTCGACGGCCCGCGCACGCACGCCGTGCGGCACGGGCGGCGCCTCGGCCTGCGGCGGCTGCTGGAACTCTTCCGTGAACGGCGTCCAAAAGTCGGCCGATTTGCCGCGCGATGCAACCGTCGCATCGTAGGCCACTGCGCGGAAGCGGCGCAGCTCCTGACCGAGGAACATTTCAAACACCATATTGACCTGGTTCAGCACGAGGAGCACGGTCGTGAGCAGCTCGAACGACGGCATGGGCAGCCCAATGAAGCCCGCCCAGTGCTCCACGTACGCATACGTTGCCTTGGCACCTACCGCTCTGCCAATGCGCCCCAGGAAGAGGTGCGAGACGAGGCGCTGGCCCGGCAGAGACACCAGAGTCCACGCGAGCGTGGCAAGACTCGCGCGCCGCACAGTCCGGTAGCACGAGTCCCACATAGGCCGCCATAGCTTCTCGTCATGCACAAGGCGGTACATCCCCACTGTTGTTAGTCGCGACTACACACCCACGGGATACACGGCTGGGACCTCGAGCGTCGCCTGCGGCATCGTGTGGTCTGTGCAACCATCGTCGCGCTACGCCGCTGCTATCCACGTGATCTATTCCCACTCGTCGTCGTCGTCGGCAGGCGCTGGCGCCGCGCGTGGCACACCAAAGCCGAGGATTGGCTGGTGCGCCTTTTGCTGGGGTTGGAGCACGCCTCACATTAGTAGAGTCGACGTACCTGTCTGTCCAAGACGCCATTCGAGCGCGGCCGTCGAGAACGCGTCCGAATTGCCCAGCTGCTCAAAGCCAATGAGGCGGTCCTTGCAAATGCCCTGCACAAAGGCCATCACGCATGGCAGCACACGGATGCCGAGCTTCTCCACGAGAAAAGGCGCATTCTCGACTTCCGTACGTAGGAATAGCGTTGCAGGGTGCTGTCGCGCGAGGTGCTGTGTTAGCGCGCGCACGTACCTCGAGATGCCGGTCTAGGATCTGGCACCGCCGAAACTCTTTCTTGGCAAAGTGGATCACGCACCGCGGTTCACGCACGCTGCGGCTGAGCAGTTCCTTTTCGTCCTTCACGTCGCGGTACTGCCCCCGATCGGGATCGCTCCGATCCGCGCCGGAACGCGCGGCTATACTGTCATAAGTAGTGCCAACGTACTGCGCTTGGATCTCCGCCAGGCGCTGCTGCCGGTACTCCTGGAATGCCGCCGCTAGGTCGCCATCGGCACCGCGCCCCGAGCCGCCCACGACCTGCGCAGCGTCATCGGCATCCGCTTCATTGAGCGCCTCTACCTCACGGTCCAGCTCCGTGAACACCTCGTCGTCGCTATCCCCAGGCACCGCGTGCGCCGTGTACGCGCCGAGATCCGGCGCGTCTTTCGCAGTGGCCATGAAAGTGTGGAGGACGGCGCGCGCCCGATTCATCGGGTGCCTACGAACGCCATGGACGTGCAGCGGCAGCACACGCAGGTGTCGGCCAAGGGCGATATCGAGCCGCTGCATGTAAGTACGCTCCTCGAGACACTATCGCGGATGGTACATATCCCACCAGAGGCATTTGTCGTGCGCTCGACGTGCTTGCACCGCAGTGACGACGACGCGGCACGCGCCGTGGAGCAATCCGACTCGAAATGGAGCAACGTGCGGCGTACACGCGAGCAGATCCGCCTTACTGTGCGCACTGAGCAGGGACGCACGCAGATCTTGCTGCCACAGCCTCCGGCGCCTCCCGGCGCCGCACCGACCGTCGCGGTCCGCTCGGTGGTCATGGTGGACGACATGACACCGAGCGTTCCTGCGCCACGGCCACCGGCGCTGGATGCGTCCAGCATCTTTGCGCTACCTATGGATGACCTCGCGCGCTACGAAATGCACTGCGATGGATGGCAAGAACTTGTGGCTCTGCTGAACTGGACGCCTGCCGACGAGCATATGCAATATGGCCTGCGGTACGTGCTTTTGTCTGAAAGCCCTCTTGTGCTGCACGAGCTTCGCATCTTCCGCTCGATTGAGTGGGCAACGGACGGCACGAACCGCCCCATGGAATGGACGCCCAGGTCCATTTTGCACGTACAAGCGACATCGACGCTGCGCTCTGATGTAGGCAGCGGTGTGCCAAAGCAGCAGCAGGACGAGACGGCGCGGGCACTGCAGTATGCGATCCAGCACATGCAGCGCCTCCAAAAGGCCCTGGACGCTGTCGTCCCATTGCACCGCGATGCCTAATTATACCAGTTGTATGTACTCTAGGACTGCCCGTTCCCATGCGCGCAGGCCACGCTCATCGCGCGAATCGCCCGACCTGTCGCCGCGCTTGGCCGCCTCAAGCTCCTCGAGGCCCTGCTCGAAGACCGACCACGGCAGGCAGTTGCCCGGTGCGTCGGGCGTGCCGACAGAAAAGTCGCCCTGGCGCGTGCGCCGTAGACGCACCACATGCGCAGCACTCCCGCACGCCGTGCCGAGATCGTGCACGATCGAGCGCACATACGTGCCGGACGATACGGTCATGGCCAGCGTAAAAGCGGCCGGCCGCGCATCGTGATTGTCGGTAGCAGCGACGGGCGCCGGCGCCGGCGCCGGCGCCTCGCCCTCCTTGAATGTGTCCGTACCACCGTCATCGCTGCCCGCAAGTTGGCGCACCTGCCCAAGAAGCGCCTCGTCCTCAGCCGGCACCTGCGCTGTCGGCGGCTCGTACGCGTGCGAACCAGGCGCATGCCACGCGACGAGTCGCAGCTCGTGTACCGTGACATCGCGCGGCTCAATGGGGCGCGGCAGCGGCAGGCCCTCGCGCGCATACTCAAAGAGTCGCTTGCCGTCCATGCGCAGCGCACTAAAGACGGGAGGCAGCTGCTTGACAGCACCTGTAAAGCGCGGCAGCTGTGCGCGTAGGAGGGCCTCATCGACGTGCGCATGCGGTGCGCGGCGCATAACGGGCTCCTGCGAGTCGTAGGACGTTGTGCTCGTACCAAGCAGGCCCGTCGTCTCGTACTCTTTGCTGCAGTGGAGGAACTGGGATAGCTGTTTGGTCGCGGCACCAATGCCAATCACCAGTACGCCCTCCGCAAGCGGATCGAGCGTGCCGCCCTGTCCCAACTTGGGTGGCAGGCGGCCGCCACACTTTTTCTGGAGTGCCTTTTCCCATGGCTTTAGGCGCCGGCGGTCCTGCAATGCGCGCTTCTCGTCTGGGGCATAAAAGAGCAACGAGGATGCGAGGAGCGGCTTGAGTTTGTCAAGTAGGTCCATCGATGTCGGGCCACTGGGCTTGACAATGCCAAGCAGCCCAGATAGCGGCCGATCCGCCAGCGACGCTGCTCTGCCTGATGGCATGGCCCCACACGCAAGTGGGAGGCCTCGTGCGGCGAGCGGCATGGAAAGGCCACTGCTTAGTCAGGAGAGTGGCGCCTCTTCCGATGCTGCACCGCGTCCCACGCGCTGTGGGCCCCACGATGCGCGCTGTATCCATGCCCTGGCGCTGCGCTTTAACGCCGTGGCGGCATGGGTATGTGCGCACGATACAGACGGCAGCTGCGGCAGACCGCGCGCGTCCTCCGCCGTACAATACCCTCTTCTGTGGCACGGACCAGTTTGCGTGTGTGGTGCTGCAGGCGCTCCTAGGCCGTCCTGAGCTTTTTCGCTCGCTACATGTACTGACACCCCCTGATGTGAAGCATGCATGGGGCGCGAAGCGCATGCGCGTGTCGCCGGTTAAGCAGCTTGCCGAGGCGCAGGGGCTGCCGACGCTGCGTGTCCCACCGACAGGCCTCGACGACCTTGTGCTGCCCGGTGAGATGACGACATCGCTTGCGCCCCTTTTGCTGACGGCGTCGTTTGGGCACCGAGTTCCGTCGTCGCTCCTACAGCAATTCCCGAATGCGTCCCATACACTCAACCTGCATCCGTCTATGTTGCCTGATTTACGAGGCGCTGCACCGCTTCAGTGGGCCATTGCACGGCAGTACTGCAAAACGGGTATCACCGTGCAACAGCTGCACCCGACCGACTTTGACCACGGCGGCATACTGAGGCAGGTCGAGGTGTCTGTCCCGCCTGCCATCACGTACACGGAGCTGGAGGCACAGCTTGCGCAGCGCGGCGCTCAGCTTCTCGTCGAAGTGGTCGCATCGCTGCCACAATACAGCGCGCGTGTTACGCCGCAGGATCCGCAGCGTGCAACGCGTGCGCCCAAGCTGCAGCCCAAATTCTCCATTGTGCGCTGGGACCGCTGGGATGCCGCGACGTGCGATGCACGTATGCGCGCCTTTGGCTACATGGTACGCTGACATGCTCACAGTAGCAACCTCTCACTACGACGCTGATTCCCGCACCGCACACGCACTTTCCACCTGTGCCTTGCGCTTTTCTGGCAGGTCGCCTGCCGCCCCAAGGCGCCATGTACGGCGGCGCAACACTCGCGCCCGGGCAGGGCACATTCGTCGAGAGTTGGTCCGCGTTGGCCCTGCAAACTATCGACGGTCTATACCTTGTTACGCACGTGCAAACGCAGGGCAAGCCGCGACGCACGGCGGCTGAGTGGTGGCGAGGCTTCCGCGATCGCGCCGATGCGCATGGCCGAGTACAGTTCGCCTAGATGTGGCGCTGCGGGGGCGGGAGGATGTCAGGGACAGGCGCCTTGTCGGCGGGTGCTGCCTCGGCGCCGGGGGGCGGCGCACCACCCAGCTTCTCCTGCTCCTGGCGGAGCGAGTTGATCTCCTCGTCCGTAAATGTGTGGTCACCAGGTGCGGGAGCGCTGGGGATCGCGTCCGTACCGAGATGCTCAGGGCGACCCTCGCCCGCACACAGCGCCTGCCAGAGCGGCATGCATTCCCGTGGCATTTGGTGGCGCGGAATCTTGATATCCATGAGCGTCTCGATTGAGATACCAGGGTAGTTGTAGAAGCGCGCATTCTCATCGGAGCGCGTGATGATGATGGTACCATCGAGCTGCACACCCGCATAGAGACCCTTGGACTTGATGTACGAGAAACACGGCGAGGCCTCGACGCCCGAGTCGATCATGGCGCCGTTGCCGACAGGGCCCGCCGACACCGTGAGCTCGCCACCGACGCTGATCTTGGGGTACTTGAACGCATCTACAGCACGCTGGTTGCGCAGCACTAGGACCACATCGTAGATGTCTACGCCGGCCATCAAGCCCCAGCCGACCGTGTGCACGAGCAGGCCGGCGGGCGGGCCCCACTCGCCATTCTCGTCCTTGGTCAGCACTACACCCGATCCGCCGGCACCCGAGAAGATAAAGCCGGAGCGGAATACGGTGAACACGGCCACGCCCTTGGCGGCGCGCAGCACTTCAGATGGGATCTTGGCCAGGACAGGCTGCGTCTTCTTCGAAGCATTTTCGTCCACGACATCTGACGGCCGGATATCCTCGGTCGTTGGGATATCCTCACTGTGCTGCGTAAACGTGCGCACGATACGCGCGGCCTTGTCGATCTCCTGTTCGAGCGGCGTCGGGTAGAATGCCTCGAGGCCGAACTTGCCAATTTGGCGGTTCGTCCAGTGCCCAATGGGGTCAAATGTACGCCACGCGGTCGTTTCCACTTTTTTCGCTGCGTCAGCCGCGCAACATACCCGCCGACCATGCTTTCTCTTTCCACGTGTCCCACGGCATGCTGGGCAGTCGGTGACCCGCGCGGCCCCTGCGCACCTCCACTGCACAACGCCCGAGCCACTGACCACCATGAGCCTCTCCGTGCGTGCGCAGAACAAGGTGTTTGGCGGTCTGCTGACCAAGTACGCTTTTACCTCCGAGGCGCTGGGCGGCCTGAGTGCCAACATGAATGTGTATGTGCCGCCCCAGGCGAGCAACGATGCCAAGGTGCCCGTCCTATACTACCTCTCGGGCCTCACGTGCACCGAGGACAATGCTGCGCAGAAAGGCCACCTGTTTGGTGCGGCGGCCGACGAGGGTCTCGCCATTGTCTTCCCTGATACGAGCCCGCGCGGTGCGAATCTGCCCGGCGAGGACGACAGCTGGGACTTTGGCACTGGCGCCGGCTTTTACGTGAATGCGACCAAGGCGCCGTGGAGCCAGCACTACCGCATGTACGACCATGTCCTCCGCGAAATTCCCAGCGTGATCGTTGGTGGGGGCCTTCCGATCGATACGTCGCGTGCCTCGATTCTCGGTCACTCGATGGGAGGCCACGGAGCACTGATGCTGTACCTGCGTGAGCCCGGCGCGTTCCGCGCCGCGTCGGCGTTTGCGCCCATGTCGCACCCGACAAACTCGTCACTCGGTCAAAAACTCATCAACGGCTACCTCGAGGGCGGCCTTGAGGAGGGCAAGGCGTACGATGCCGCTGAGCTGCTGCGCCAGGTCGACCGCTCGCGCGACCTTCACATCCTTGTCGACTGCGGTCTCAACGATGGCTTTTACAAGGACAAGGAGCTGCAGCCTGAGTCGCTGACCGAGGCAGCCAAGCACAGCGGTATCGACGCCGAGCGCGTTCAAGTGCGCCTACACGAGGGCTACGACCACAGCTGTACGTCCAGCACTGCCTAACCTACAGACTTTTTTGTCAGTACTTTTGCGGCCGAGCATGTGCATTGGCATGCCAAGTTCCTTCGTGCGTAGATAGCTAGGCGCGCTTGCGGCGCTTGGTCGACGTCTTGTTTGTCTTGGCACTCGTGGTCGTCGGCTCCGGCTCCACAGATTCGGCCGCCGGCACAGGCTCAGCAGCTGGCGACGACACGAGGCGGCGCGCCAGTACCGCGGGCCATGCGTCCGACAGGGTCGGCACATCTGCGTCTGTCAGTGGCTCAATCGTGAGCCACTCGCCCGATTCGTCGTCGATGACAGCCATACTGCCATCGCTAAACACCATCATATCAACGATACGCATCGACTCGGTCGCGGCCACCGGTGCCGTCACAGCCTGACGAACCTTCTCACCCTCCTTGTCCCAGTCGATCTGGCCAGTGGCGATCGCACTAGCGGTCGGCGCAGGCGGCATACCCGTGAAGCCATGCAGAGGCACGCGGACCTTTTTCTGCGCAGGCACACTCCGCGGCTTGGTCCCTTTCACGGCGTCCTTGGGTGTCTGGAACCAGGCACCCCATGCAAGCGCCAGGGCACTTCGACGCAGGTTCTCGATACGCTTCTGGTTCACACGGAAGTTGTACACACGCACCATGTGCTCCACGGCCACCGAGAGCACCACGAGGAACGCCAAGACCATGAGCAGGCTAGGGCGGAAACGCGAATAATAGTAGCCGGTGCCGCGCCACTTGGGGAAGCCATTCGAGAGGAAGTGGTTGTAGCGGTCCCGGCGCTCATCGCGCAGGATCTTGTGGATCAGCCCCAGCTGTTCAAAGCGCTTGTACGCGTCAGGCCTATCTGGGTTCTTGTCGGGACTGGGTCAGCATCCAAATACATACTGCCACTCTAGACTCTTTTCCCGATACGCCTTGCGGATCTCCGATTGCGACGCCGAGGGACGCAGGCCGAGAATCGAGTAAAAGCTCGCGCCAGAGCCCTCGCTCTGCTCCAGCGCCTGCTGAAGCTCAAAGATCTGTATAAGTATGCATCACGCACCTCAATGTCATTCTTGTCCCAGTTGGCAGCCGCTGCGCCCAAGAGGCACAGGCACAAGAGGGCCAGCATGGCCCACACACGGCGCACGTTCATCGTCAATAACGGAGACGCGTCAGGGGGGAATTGCAAATATGAAGCCACGCACCCTGCTCCACTTGACGACCACGCCCGCTGTGGGGCCATGAACTATGCGATGGACCGGCCATGGGCCATGTACGGGACGTGCTGGGGCATGGCAGGTGTATATGTGGGCACACTGCATGCGCTACCGCAGCTCGTAGCTCTCGTTCGCACGCGCCGATGGGCGCCGCTGCGCTCTCGCAATCATCCACGCACGATCCGGAAACGCCTGTGGTGCGCATCACTAGCCACGATCATCAATGTGATGTGGACGTGCCGGGTGCTAGCGGGGCAGGGCCTTTTGAGCAAGCGACAACCGTTTCGTTTTCTCGATGCCCTAGCGTGGCTCGGGCTGCCGATGCCGCGACTGTCGTTCCTCGTGTCCCATTGGCTGCCGTTCCACCCGTCCTTCTCGGCCACCGTATTGCAGGGTCTGCGCATCATTGGGAACGCCACGCTGCTAACGTCATTGCTATACCTTGGGACATTCTGGGCGGATTTACACGCACATACGCTCCCTGGGCAAGCTAACTATTATGACGAGACAGGGACGAGCCCCAGCCTGCTCTACTGGCGCAACTATGTGATTGTACGTGCGATAGCTAACAGCCAGGGACCGGTTACAGAAGAGCTCGTGTTCCGCTCGTGCATTGTGGCAACCATGTCTGCACTATGCCCCACTATGTCACGCACCAAGGTGATGCTCGTCGCGCCCCTATTCTTCGGCGCGGCCCACCTGCACCACTTTGTCGAGTCCGTGCGACATCAGCCATGGCGCGCATGGACATCTGCATTGGCGCAAACAAGTATGTATAGCCGCCTCACCGCAGCACTGCAATTTGCGTATACGACAGTGTTTGGGTGGTACGCGACGTTCCTGTTCCAGCGCACAGGAACGGTGTGGGCCCCCCTTGCCGCTCATATCCTCTGCAACTTTATGGGTCTCCCAAGGCTAGGTCCTCGAGATTCGACGTTCGCGCGCATTGTGGATGTCGCGCTGCACATCACAGGCGTGGTAGCCTTCGCCCTTACACGATACCCACTCACATCGCTGGTCGCCACACGGCTGTACAAGTAATAACAAACGGTAGATGAGTTTGGTTCTACAGTATATAAGATGATGATGGACACAGTCCCGTATTTACTTGCTGCCCGTCAGGTTACCGAGCTGCTCCTTGGCCTGGTCAACGTAGTGCTGGGCCTGCTGGCCGATACCCTGGCCCTGGCCCTGGCCGCTCTGGCCAAGCTTGTTGATCTGGTCCTTGGCCTGGTCCACGTATTGCTGGGCCTGCTGGCCGACACCCTGGCCGTGCTGCTGGACCTGCTGGCCGGCGTTGCTCAGCTGGTCCTTGGCCTGGTTGAAGGTGTTCTGGGCTTGCTCCATTTTAAAAAGGTTGGTTAGTAGGGGACTAATTGGGAATAGCGCTCTATTTATATGTTTACGGCGCCTTGCCGGGCCAACGCCACCGACGCATGGAACGTTCCCCACGATCGATTCCACGTAAGATCAGCGGATTTTCCGTCTGTGCACGTCCGTGCGCGCATATGGCGGGGTTATGAGGCCAATGAGATAGAGTGTATGGAAGTGTATGATGTCAGCACGGGTGCGTACGTTCGTCCGTCCGACGGCGCACGACCCATTGGTTACGCTCCACATGTACGGGATTGGTCCAACACACTGGTTTGCTGGGGTGGCCGTGCGTCTCCGACACGGGCATATACTAGTAATCTTAGCAGATGCGCCAGTGAGCAGGCTGTGACAGACGTGCCATCATGGGCGCCAAGGCCAGGGCTCTATTGCGTGACGGCGCTATACTTCTGTAGCAAAGCATGCCCAGAATGGCAAGTCAGGCTGGTGTTGTACTCCATGCCTGGATGACATGCGATGCTAGCTGTGCATCCACATAGCTTCGTAGGCATAACGCCACGCACAGCTTGCTCTGTGGACCCGACCAGTCCTGCTTAGTCATCGATGTTAGCCAGCGCAGCGCTTGGTCTCGGAGATGGCTTGGGATGCACCACGCCGCTGCGTACGGTCTACGAACACAGTGGTTAGGTCTACTGAGAAAATCGCGCCAAGTCATCCATACTATGAATAATTATCTCTTGGACGAACAACGCGTGGCTATCCAGGCTGTGCGCGTGGCATGTTCGATCACGACCAAGGTGTTCCAGACACTCACGTCCGCCGAGTCCGTCACCAAGAAGGACAAGTCGCCGGTGACGATCGGCGACTTTAGCGCCCAGGCGGCCGTGAACCATATCCTACTCAAGCACTTTCCTAACGACAAGATTGTCGGCGAAGAAGACTCGCACGACCTGCAGGGTGAGCAGGGCGCGCCGAACCGCCACAAGGTGTCGCAGCTTGTGAACGAGGCTCTGCAGGCGTCGCGTTATATCGATGAGCCGCTCTCTGATGAACAGCTGCTGCAGGCTATTGACCATGGCGTGTTTGATGGTGGCAGCGACGCGCGGTTCTGGACGCTTGATCCCATCGATGGTACCAAGGGCTTTTTGCGCGGTGGTCAATACGCTGTGTGCCTCGCGCTCATTAACAAGGGGCGCGTCGAACTGGGCGTGATGGGATGCCCCAACCTGCCGCGCGATAAGAACCAACCGAAGCCAGAGGACGGCGAGATCCGTGGCTCGACAATGGAAGGCCTCGGTGCGCTGTTTGTCGCGGTGCGGGGATACGGCGCGTATGTCGTTCCGATCGACGACGAGCAGGCCGAGCTGACGCCGGTGCACATGCGCAACCTTCAGGGCTCGTTTGAGGGTGCGGCTTTCTGCGAGTCTGTCGAGGCATCACACTCCTCGCTTGGGACCAACGCGCGCATCGCCCAGATCCTCGGCATGGGCGACAACCATGTACGTATGGACAGCCAGGCGAAGTATGCGAGCATCTCGCGTGGCGACGGTGACGTGTACCTGCGCCTGCCTGTGGGCGACGGTACGTATCGGGAAAAAATTTGGGACCATGCGGCTGGCGCCCTGCTCGTTGAAGAGGCTGGCGGCCGTGTTTCGGATATAGCGGGCCGGCCCCTGAACTTTGGGCTAGGGCGCACACTCGCCGCGAACAGGGGCGTCATTGCGTGCCAGACACCGATGCATGCCAAGCTCGTCGATGCTGTAGCGCAGGCGCTCAAGGAAGAAGGCCGAGCGGCGCTGCTAGCCGAACCGTAGTAGGGAAGTGGAGGCCCACGCACGATCGTTGACTCTATCATGAGCCCGACGTATGCGCATCTGCTGCCCCCGTCGTGGAAGGCGAGTGTGACGGCTTGGCTTGACGAAGACTGCCCCTCGTTTGACTGGGGCGGCTTTGTGGTCGGTGATGCGCCGCGCACCGCGACACTCTGGTGCAAGACGGAGGTGCGTGGCCCATCTAATGCAGGGTGTGTTGGCCGGCGTGCCGTTCGTGGATGCAGTATTTGAGCAGCTGCAATGTAGGTGCGTAGTTGCGCTAACACAGTGTGCAGTGGCACTATGCAGAGGGCACGTACCTGCGAGCCACCGACAGCGTGCCAGGGACGCCTGAGGGCCGTGTCAAGGTTGCCGTGGCGCGCGTCTCGGGCCCCGTGCGGTACCTCCTGCTCGGCGAGCGTGTGTCACTCAACACACTCGCGCGATGCTCGGGCATTGCTACAGCGTACGTGACACGGGCTCACCGCAGCTCGCGCGCACTTCTTGAGGCAGCGCGTGATGCTGGCTTCCAGGGTATCGTTGCCGGTACGCGCAAGACGACGCCAGGATTCCGGCTCGTGGAAAAGTATGGGATGATTGTCGGCGGTGTCGATGCGCACCGCTACGACCTGAGCAGTATGGTCATGCTCAAGGACAATCATGTGTGGAGCACGGGATCGATCCGCGAGGCTGTCGCCCAGGCGCGGCGTGTTGCGGGCTTTTCCGTGCGCATTGACGTGGAAGTACAGTCGGAGGCCGAGGCGGAGGAGGCGATCCGTGCGGGCGCTGACGTCGTCATGCTCGATAACCTCGTCGGCGATGAGCTTGTAGCCTGTGCGCGTTCGCTCAGAGAGCGTTTGGGCGGGGCGTACCGCTTTTTGCTCGAGAGCAGCGGCGGTATTACGCTGGCGAATGTGCAGACGGGCCAGCATGTGAACAACGGTACGTGGTTGCCTTTGACACAGCTATCGACATTGTGTCTACGAGTGCGATCCACCAGTCGACGCACCACATTGATTTTAGTCTCAAAATTGACCATTAGTGCAGCAGCGACGTGAGGATGTCGGAGAGCACGCGCGGGATCTCGCGTGTGTCCTGCGCGACAAACGCACGACCGGGAAGTGCCTGCGCCATGTGGCCAGCCTCAGCACCGCCCTTGTCAATAAAGATGACGGCCGCCTTGACCTTGTCATCCTGCTTGAGCGCGGCGCCGAGCATGTCGGGCGTAATGGCGTAGCGCCCGAGGTTCGCGTCCGAGAGCGCAATCACAAAGTAGTCATCCGCATCGCGCTCGCGCACATCCTTGATCGACTGCCGCACGCATTCAACCGTGTTATCACCGCTCATACAGTACTGGGTGTAGGCGACAATGTTGCGCAGCACGCGGAAGCGGTCGCCATCGCCTTTGGGCATCGTGCCGAGCGGCACAAGGGGAATGACCACTTCGTCGCCCGAGTGCGCAACAATATCAAACTCAAAGCGCGTGGGATCGACACGCTCCATCGCCTCCATGACCATAAGGCACGTCTCGAGTTCGCGCGAGAGGCGCCCGTCAAACTGCATGTGGTACATGGACGCGGATGCATCCAACACGATGCGGATGCGCTTCGGCTTGAGCTGCGGCGCGCCAATCTCGGGCGGCGCCTCGCTGCGCCGCTTGAAAATGGCTCGCTCGCCGACCAGCCCGTCGGTTAGGCGCCGCTCGTCCAGCTGTCCCTCCTGCTGGCGCACCATCCAGCGGCGCTCGTGCTCGTTCGCCGTGAGCCCATTCAGCACATTTGCGAGGTGCTGCACTTGTGGCTCGACACTCGCCTTGATCGACTGCATGAACTGCGCCTCGTCGCGGTCTAGCCGGTCCTCGGCGAGCTTCTCGGCAAGCGCCTTGCGCGCCATCTCGCGCGCCTCCGCCTGGATGTGCTCGGGCACATCGCGCTTCAACTCGTCGGGAATCTGGTGGATCTTGTGGCCCTTGTACAGCCGCTCAAAGCCACCACGTCCGCCGAGGCCGGCCGTATCGCGCCCGCCCGTGCCGCCACGCCACGTGTTACCGCCGACGTGCGGGTCGTTGTTCGGGTCGTCCTTGCCGCGCTTGGGCCGGTCGAGGCTCGTGTCGCCCGTGGGGCGGAACTGCACACGCAGCTCCTTCTTCGCGGCAAGCGCCTGCAGCCTCGTCTGCACCGCCTCGAGCGTCAGACCGCCCAGGCGCAGACCATGGTTCGCAAACGTGCGCGCAATCAGCTTGAGTGCCTCGGGCTTGTGCAGATCAAATGCGAGCGCATTGAGCATCACATCGCCAAGCTCCTCGCCCGGGTACCGGCTCAGGTGCCGCACAATGTGGATCAACTCGCGCAGCGAGTAGGGATGACTCAGCTGCCCCTGGTCAAACGCGTCGCGCAGGTCGTGGAACGCGAGCACCAGCGAGCGCAGCAGCGCCGCGTCCACCGTCGGCGCCAGGTGGCCGAGCAGCTGCACCTCGGACTCCACATCGGGGTTCGCCACAGCGTACGAGCTGAATCCCTCGCCAATCACCTCGGTGAACGAGTTGCCCAGGAACGGCCAGCCGGGGCGGTTCGCCAGGAGCACAAGCCGAAAGTCGGGGTGCACACGAATCGCACTTGCGTCGGCGGGTGCGTTGCGCGGTACGACGCGCCGGCCATCCGGGAGCGATAGCTCGCTGCGCTCCGCGAGCGACTTGAACACGGCGGCCACCGACGGCGAGCACTTGTCGACCTCGTCCACGACGATGACGCGGCCCAGCTGGATCGCACGCACGAGCGGCGAGTCGGCGTACCGCAGCTGCCCATCCTCCAGGTACGCACGCTGCAGCAGCTCGCCGACAGTCGAATCGCGGTTCATCTGGATGTACTCGCGCGGACGGTCCAGCAGCTCCAGCACCTGGTCGATCGTCTTGTTCTTACCGGTGCCCTGTGCGCCCATCAGCAGGAGGTGCTCGCCAAGCACCTCGAGGTCTTGCGCAAATGAATACAGCAGCGACGTCTGCTGCGCATTGTGGAAGAAGGAGCCGTGCGCGTGCGGAATCAGCGACGCGCCCTGTGGGTCCTTCTCCCGCCAGGCGTAGCGCGGCAGCGCCAGGCGCTCGCGCCCTTGCGCATCCTCAAACCGCAGCATCGTTCCATCGACGATCGGTGCCGCGAGCGTGAGCGGTGCGATATACTGGAAGGCGCCCTCAAAGCCATGTGGCACAATACCGTGGCGCACCAGCATCCCATGCACCACCTCGCGCACCGTCCGCGGTAAAAAGTCGCACAGCTGGTTCCGCATAATCAGCGCGTACAGATCCTCGTCGGGCCAGTGCGCAAGGCGCCGCGCGATACGGATGAGCTGCCGCGTCCCGAAGCGCCGGCCCTTGTGCAGGCCGACATTTGGGTCGGATGCCTGCGCGCGGTACTCGTGCGCCAGCGCCAACAGCCGGTCGAGCTGCGCGCGATCGCGCACGCCCGCACGTTGCTCGACAATCGCACGCTCCTCGGCATCGGACATGGGCGGCGCACTCACCGTCGCGAACATCGACGCAACGCTCTCACTGAGCCAGTCGCCGACCTTGGGTGCCGTAGCAATCACACGCACGTTCGGCGCCATGCGGCACACGCGCCCACTGCGCAGTGAATCGAGTGCACCACTGTCCACCGTAAGGCGCGTGCCCTCCCACAGCTCTAGCTCGCGGTCCTGCGTCAAGCGCGCGAGGCTCTCGACGGTAGGGCCTAGCACGTCGATGCCGGCGAGGTGCACGAGCTTGCCGCGCAGCGCCGCCGCAGCAAGCGGCGCGGGTTCCCACACGGTCGCTCCATCGGGCGTCGTCGCTCGGCGCATGAGCAGCTCCGTGCCACTGACGTCCTTCCACAGCCACACCGTCTCGATTTCGTAGCCCAGGAGCGATGCAAAGAGCTGGAGCGCCGTCGACTTGGATGACGACGCCTGCGATGGCACCAAGCCATCGAGCGTGCTCGGCACCAGGCATAGGTCGCGCCCCGCACAGTGCAGCTGCAGTAGGATGGTCACAAGCGCGCGCATCCGCGGCGTGACGAGTACATCATCACGCTGCGCGAGCTCCGCGAGCGGCACGAGTGCCAGGGGGCCACAAGCGGCCACGACGTGCACGGCGCGCTGCGTCTCGGCATGCTCAAATGTGAGGCGCGCCTCGGTCGGCGATACGCGCTCCATCGCAACAAACACGTAGCCGTTCAGACCGACGCCCGCATCAAACAGGTCGTCGGCGCCGAGTCCACGCTCGAGGCCGACGCGAGCGAGCATTTCATTCAGGCGCTTGCGCTTCTTGGCATCGAGCGTGAGCATAAGGGGGTAGGCGGTGCTCAGCATAGCACGTGTCGCCTCGGCAATGGGTGTCGATGCCTCGGGCGGCTCGGTCGGCGCGGCCAGCTGTGTGGGCGGTGGGAACAGTGCCGACAGGTCGCGCAGGAGCGGCAGGGCCGTCTCTGGCACATGGGGTAGCAGATCGGTCGGTGGCAGGAGCCCCGACGCCTCAGTCGCGCTCGCATGTGAGCGGAAAAGCGCAAGCCACGCCTGCCAGCGCTGCGTCAACGAAAGGGCTTCGGACGTCTCCGTCTGCACGGGCGGCGGTGCGTACACGGCACCTTCGACCCAGCGCGCCTGGAAGCGCGAGCGGAACGGCGGATCGAGCGGGTGGCCGCGGTACGGCGGCACGGGCAGGCCGAGGCAGAACACGCGAAAGTCGGGGTGCACGGGGATGAATGCTGCATGGCCCGGGGCGTTGGCCTCGGCGGCGCGCGCCGCGAGGCGCTCGGCCGGCACTAGCTGTGTGCCGTCGGCGAGGTTCTGCTCACGGTTCTCCAGAATGTTGTTGAGAATCGGCATGACGCCGCGCTCCGCGCGCTCAATGCCATCGAGTATGAGGATGCGGCCATGCTTCATCGCGCGCACGACCGGTCCATCGTCGTAGCGCAAGGAGCCGCCCGCATCCAGCGAACGCTGCTGCAGAAGTTCCGCCTCGCCGATATCGCGGTGCAGCGACACGTACTCGACGGGCACCTGGATCAGCGCGGCAAACGTCTGGCACAGGCGCCGCGTGTACGGCCCTGGCGGCGCGGCGAGGAACACGTCCTGGCCGAGCTGCCACTTTTTTCCCAGGAACTCGAGGTGCTCGAGGACCACGGGATCGCTCGTATCGAGCCACAGGCGCTCGCCCGGCAAACGCTCTGGCGCGTCCGGCTCGTGCACGGGAATGGCTACATGCGGCCCCAGGGTGAATGTGCCCAAGCCCGGGCTAGTTGCACCCGGCGCCGGTTGGGCCGGCGTGGATAGACCCGCATGAAAGTGCCGCTGCAAAGAGCGCAGACGGCGCTGCGGAGCCGTCTTCGTCATCGGGGCGAGGAGGCGCAGCCGGAGAGGGCGCATCGGCAACCAAGGTGCCCCGGACGTGCGCCGTGGGGTAGCTCGGCCGAGCCGGGCCTCGCCGCCGCAAGTGGAGCTGGTCCGCCCGCCCGCCCGCCATGGCGACGGACCGTGCGACGGCCGGCGAAGTTCCGCTGGACGTCGACAGTCACATGGATGAGAGGGAGGTGTCGGCGCTAAGCGAGAGTGTGGATGATGTGCTCACCGTGGGACCGCGCCACGGTGCACTGCTGCAGCCTGAGCCGGAGGATTGGGTGTTGCTCGAGTCGTCGTACATGGCGCACTGGAGTAACAAGCGGCACCGGACCAACGGCGATCCGCGGCAGCGGCGCGCGGAGGATATGCCTGACTGGCGCATGCGCGAGCGCCTGCGCACGGTCACAGCTGCGCTTGTTATGTGCCTGAACATTGGCGTCGACCCACCGGACGTGTCCAAGACGAACCCGTGCTCGAAGCTCATCTGCTGGATGGACCCCGAGTCGTTGGACGCATCCAAGGCGCTTCCCGCGATCGGGCGCAACCTGCAAGTCCAGTTTGAGACGCTGAGCATGAAAACGCGATACAAGCAGTACCTCGACCCGATCGTCGAAGAGACCAAGCGTTTCTGCACGAACCTGCGTCGGACTGCCAAGGACGAGCGCGTGCTGTTTTACTACAACGGGTACGGCGTGCCGAAACCGACGCCGGGCGGCGAGATCTGGGTGTTTAATAAGGCGTACACGCAGTACATACCCCTCACGCTATACGACCTGCAGTCGTGGCTCGGCAGCCCCTGTATCTACGTGTGGGACACGAGCGCTTCAGGGCACATTGTGAACCACTTTCGCCGCATGTCCGAGATGTGGGCTGAAGAGGAGATCAAGGTCGCGCTCACTGAGGGCCGCGAGCCGCCGCCGATGCCGAACGCGGACGGCATCACGGTCGATGCGGCGGGCGAGCAGCATTTTTCACTGCGTGAATCGATCCACCTTGCGGCATGCGACGCGGACGAGGTGCTGCCGATGAACCCCGACCTGCCGGCGGACCTGTTCACCTGCTGCCTCACATCGCCGATCGAAATTTCGCTGCGCTGGTTCGTACTGCAGAACCCGCTACCGAGCCGGCTGAATGTCGATATGGTGATGAACATCCCAGGGCGCCTGCAGGACCGCCGCACACCGCTGGGCGAGCTCAACTGGATCCTCACAGCGGTAACTGATACCATTGCGTGGACGGTGCTGCCGCGCGCGCTGTTCCGGCGCTTTTTCCGTGACGATCTCATGGTCGCAGCACTATTGCGCAACTATTTGCTCGCGGAGCGCATCATGCGCTTCTACCACTGCACGCCGGTCAGCCATCCGCGGCTGCCGCCGACGCACAACCATCCCCTGTGGGACAGCTGGGACCTGGCTGTCGACCAGTGCCTCGCGCAGCTGCCGACACTCCTGGCCAAGGAGCAGGCACGCATCGATGCGGAGAACGGCGGGCCCCCCATGCCGCCGCATCTGGCCGCGTTCGAGTACCGCCACTCGTCCTTCTTCAGCGAGCAGCTCAAGGCGTTCGAGGTGTGGCTCTCACAGGGCGATGTGAGCCGCCGGCCGCCGCGCCGCCATGTGCGCCGCCACCCGGTGGTGCGCCTGAGCTCCGATGCGCCCATCGACGCGCACGAGCTGCGCGATCTCGACGGCGAAGACGACGAGGATGACGAGCCCACAGAGCACGATCCGCCGTCGCAATTGCCGATCGTGCTGCAGGTGCTGCTCTCGCAGGTGCACCGCCTGCGCGCGCTCATCCTCCTGAGCCAGTTCCTTGATCTTGGTCCCTGGGCGGTGAACCTGGCGCTGAGCATTGGTATCTTTCCGTACGTGCTCAAGCTGCTGCAGAGCCCCGCCGCGGACCTCAAACCGGTGCTCATCTACATCTGGGCGCGCATCCTCGCTGTCGACCACAGCTGCCAGGTTGATTTGCTGCGCGACAATGGCTACATGTACTTTGCGAGCGTGCTCAGCCCCTTTCATGCGCCCGGCAGCAGCACGACGTGGTCCGGTCAGGCAAACGGCCTGGCGATCCCGAATGTGAGCGAGCACCGCGCCATGTGTGCATTCATCCTCGCCGTATTTTGCCAGGACTTTCCGCTCGGCCAGGAGGCATGCCTCGGCACAGATATTATGGACATGTGCCTCGAGCACCTCGAGGACGATGACTTCCTCCTGCGCCAGTGGTCCGCGCTGTGCCTCGCGCAGCTGTGGGACCAGAGCCCGGCCGGCAAGGCGCGTGCGCTCGCACGTGATGCGCACGGCAAGCTGTGCTGCCTGCTGAGCGACGCGTCGCCCGAGGTCCGTGCGGCGATGCTCTACGCGCTCGGCGTCCTGCTCGGCACTGACGGCGGCGCACTCAACCTGTCCGAGGACAGCGATGCGCGCCACGAGCGGGATCGCGTGCGCCACACGCCGCGCGCTCGGTGCATCGGTACAGGCGCGCAGACGGGCCTCACGCCCGAGCGGCAGCGCAGCATCGAGGTGGGCATTGCCGTGGCGGTGCTCTCGAGCGTGTGCGACTGCAGTCCACTCGTGCGCAAGGAGCTTGTGATTACGCTGAGCGCGCTGGTGCACCACTACCACAGCTTCTTTGTGCTGGCCGCGTACTTGTACTTTTCGCGCGCGGTTGACTCGCGCGATGGCGTCGTGCTCCCCCGTGTGAGTGCTGACGTCGACGAGCGTGTGCGCCTCGAGGAGGAGCTTGTCGCGGCCATCTTCACCGGCGTCGCGGAGCATGGCGAGCCGTTTGCGACGAGCGACGTGGCGAATGTGCCCGCGTTTGTGTCGCTGTTCGTCGCGCTCCTGGACCTCAGCGTCGACGCACACCCCGAGGTCGCGAACCTCGCGTGCACGGTCGTGGACCATGTGGTCGCGCGCCTGCTCGACCAAGGCCTGCTGCGCGCGCGCGGCTCGGCGTTTGAGAATGTCCCGCTCGAGGAGCTCGTGACGGCGCATATCGTGCCGACAGCACTCGCGCGCACTGCCACGCCCATGCGCCGCGCCGACAGCGTCGGTGAGGTGCCCGTGCGCCACCGCGCGCTGGCGCGCACGATGCGGGCATTCTCGACGCTGGCCGTGTCGTCGCCGCCGGCGCCAGCGTCGCCGGTGCTGGCGGCCGAGCGCGTGCCGGTGGCGGCCCCCCGCACGCCCAAGCACGATGCGGCGGCCGCGTACGAGCCGCCGTTCCTGGTACCTGCGCTGCCCGAGCGGCGTAGCGCGAGTCTCGACGCCTTGGCCGCGTATGCGCCGGCTCGGCGGAACGAGGCGTCGCTCGCACAGCTCCTGGCGCAGGGAATTGCAGCCGATTTGCGTGTGCTGCGGCTGCGCGGCGAAGGCGACGAGCCGGTGGCTTTGCATGATACACTGCCGCTCAAGAGCCGGCTGTTTGCATGGTGCAGTGAGTACTATACCGAGCCGCAGATGAAGGCACGCGAGGCGGATGAGCCGGGCAGCCGACCACACAACCGCCAGGCGTGGCGGCAGCAGTGGTGCGAGCAGCACATGGCTGAGGCGATGGAGCCGGTCGACGATGCAGCACTGCGCACGGTGCAGCGCGTCGGGACGCTTGCGCTGCCAGGTGCGCCGGTGCAGCTGCTTTTCCACGAGTACGATCCCTACCTGGTCACAGCGAGCGATGGCGATCTCGTGAGCGTGTACGACTGGCAGGAGGGGCAGCGCGTCTCGTCGTTCCACAACGGGAACCGCACAGGCTCCGACATTACCGCGCTGACGTTTGTCAACGAGGAGGTGGAAGCGCTGCTGCTCGCGGGGTCCGCCGATGGCGACGTGCGCCTGTACCGCCACTACGACCGCGCGCCCACCGCGCGCCACGGTCCCGAGCTCGTGAGTGCGTTCCGCGCGCTGCCTGACCTGCTGCGCAGCAGACACCCCAGTGGCCTGCACGTGGCGTGGCAGCAGGTGAGTGGCCGCCTGCTGGCCGGTGGCGACACGCGCCTGGTGCGCCTGTGGGACGCACACCGTGAGCTGTGCATTGCCGATGTGCCGACGCGCGTGAACAGCTGTGCAACCGCGCTCACCTGCGACCGCGATATTGGGCACCTATTTATGGCTGCGTTCGGCGATGGCTCGATTGGTGTGTACGACCAGCGGAACCCGCCGTCGTCGAGCCTCGTGCGCCTGTGGGAGGAGCATGCGGCGTGGGTGCATGAGTTGCATCTCCAAAAGCACGGCATGCGCGAGCTTGTCTCGGCCAGCGTCGATGGCGAGGTGCGCGTGTGGGACATCCGCGCGCGGTCCTCCGTGCTGCAGCGCAGCGTGTCTGCAGACCACGGCGCGCTGTCGGGCATGTCGGTGCATGATCGCCTGCCCGTGTGCGCGCTAACAAGTGCGCCGGTTGCGGCGGGCCCCACCGTGTCAAATGCGGCGTGGCTGTGCCACCTTCGCGACCTGCAACCGCTTGGTACACCGCATGTGCGGTCGCTGCATTCCCTTGCGCCCGGCGCGCCGCGGCGCGCCCGGGAGTGGTGGACCATGCCGCCGAGCCAGTACGCGCAGAGCACGAGTCAGGTGGTGTTCCACCCCCACGACGCGGTCCTCGCCGTCGGCGGTCCCGACGCGGCCGTGGACCTACTTCGCTATCAGTGAGGGAGCGCGGCGCGCTCCTCAGCCGACAGGGCCGTTGCGGCGTGCGCGAGGCGCTCGGGCGCCAGGCGCGTCCAGACATGTGCCACGTAGGTCTGGGTAAGTCCAGCGTACGTACGTGGCGGTCGAGCTCCTGGATGCGTGCCGTGCCGGGCACATCCACCAACGGCGCATCCTCCGGCTCGTCCAGGTCGTCAGGAAGTAGGCCGGCGCCATAGAGATCTGCGTGAGTACGCACAACGCACCCTGAAACAGGTCGATCTCCTCGTCGTCGTCCCATTCATCGGCGCCGTCGTCGAGCGGGACGGAGGACAGGTCCACCTTGGGCGCTGCCGCCGCACTCTCGCGCAGCAGTGCCTGCATCACCTTGGTGCTGGCCGGCACCTGCGCGTATTGCGCCACTGCGTCAGTCGTTCCAACGTACCGCCCTTGGCCCGTGAGCGCGTAACAATGCCTGGCTCGTACTTCGGGAGCACGTCGCCATCCACGCGCATCTCATCCAACAGCGGCGGGCCGCGCTCGAGCAGCTGCCCCAGGCCGAGCAGGTGCACGTTGCCGACGAACCAGCTGTGCACATGCCCGACCTCGCGCAGCCACACTCGCACCAGCACCTCGAGCGCGCTCGCGTCGCCAAGCTGTGTGCTCTGCAGCTGCGCGAGTACCGCGTCCGTGTGTTCGGCCATGAGGTACGCGAGCGGAAATAGCAGCGCCAGCACACACGTCGAGGTCTGCGCCGCCGCGAGCTTGGCCACCAGCGCATGCAGGAGCGCCGGCATCACGGGGTTCAGTCCTGCGCCGGTTTGCACAAACAGCGTGACGAGCAGCGTGCCAAGCGGCATGCCACACAGCGACTCGTCGTCGAGGAGCAGGAGGCGCTCCAGCACCTGCAGTAGGACCTGCAGCGCAGGCACGCCCTGCGCGTCGTGCCACGCAAGCAGTTCGTCCGCACGCTTCTGCAACAGAGTCGTCATGCCCTGTACAATACAGAGCACGGCCTCGGGATCGTCACTCGTGCGCAGGAACGCAGCGGCGGCCGGGACATAGACAGGCACCACACCATCCAGGGCCGTCGTATCAGAGGGCGCCGCACTGAGCACGCTGCGCAGCAGCGCAGCGGCACTCGCCGGCGCACCCACATCGTCCGTGCAGCTGAGCACAGGGAGCGCATGCACCATGCACGCGCGCACCGCGAGCGCACCGCTGCCCCGCACCGGGCACCGCACGAGCGCATCGAGCAGCGACGCAATCGACAGCTCCACGCTGGGGTCGTTCGTGTGATGCCGCCACGTTCCCAGCGCCGCGTCTGCAACGAGCTGCAGCGTAGCTGGGTCCATCGCCTGCGCCTCGCGCGGCACAGCCACCTCCACGGCGTCGAGCAGCAGGACCAGCGCACTGCCCGATGCGTGCGAGAGCAGAGCGCCCAGCAGCGATAGCACCGCCGGCGCTTCAGGCGCCGTGATTGACGGCTGGCGCTGCCCCAAGTTGCGAATCGCACGCACCGCCGAGAGCTTGAGAGGGAGCGGCGCCTCGTCCTCAGGAGCGCGAATGGCAGCAAGCGCTGCGTGAAATAGGCGCTGCGCAAGTTCAGGCGGTAGCTCTGATGCAAACTGCGACGCCAGCACAAAGCACCGCCCACGGAGTAGCGTCGGCGCCGGCGCCGCCAGGTGCGGCAGCACGACCGAGGCCAGCATGGTCGGGATCGACAGGAGCGAGTCGTCTTGGCGCTCCTCCACCAGCTCCTCGATGGCCTCGTGCGACGAGCCGAGCAGGAGGAGCTGCGCTTCCAGCGGCTTCCACCACGCCGCGTCAGTGCGGTCCGTGTGCGCAAGCGTATCCAAGGCTATACGCAGAACACGCAGCACGGGCAGGGGGTAGTCCTCGAGCAGCTGCTCAAGTAGGTCCATCGCAGCGGTGCGCAGCGTCGCACCCATGTGGTCCTCGTCGTCCCCCTCGATAAATGCGTCTGCATCCGTCTCCCATGCGGCCTCGTCGTCGCACGACACCTGTGCGTACGTGCGCATGAGCTGGAGGAGCGCATGCAGCGCGTCGGTCGCTGCGCCTTCGCCGCCCGCGCCGCCTTGTACCAGGAGCGCGCGCATGTTGGGTGCACGCAGTGTGTCACCCAGGAGCGTGAAAGAAGCGATGGCAAGTGCCGGCACATCCGTGGCTACATCATCGTCGCCTTCCGGCGGCGTCGGCGGTGCGAGCATGCCTTCCAGCTCGGTCTGCGAAAACAGGGGCACCAGCGTCTGTAGCAGGTCAAGGCATGTGCCGAGGAGCGCGGGGCCCGTTGCAGCAAACACACTCTTGAAACGCGAGGCTACACTGAGCGTGCGCAGGATCTCGCGGCGTAGGCCCAGCATTTCCCAGACGACGGCATCGTGCCAGTCGGCGCTCGCGAGGGGCGCAGGTGCGAGAAGGGCCTGCATCGCCTGCAGCCAGGGCGGCAGGTAGCGCGCAATGGCCTCTTGCACCGTGTCAGGATACGTGTCCTTGGCCATGTAGAGCGACGTGAGGCACTGGCGGAACACGAGCACACAGCGCGCTTGTACGTGCGGCGCCACATGCCCAAACGAGCCGCTCAGCAGCTCCTGCAGCAGCGGTATGAACTCGCGCGCCACGATCAACAGTTGGTTCTCGTCCAGTTCCACCTGCACGAGGTCCGCCAAGCACTGGATCGCGCCGTGCACCTGTGCGGGCGCGTGCACGTCCTGTTCCGTGTAGGCCTGTAGGTATCGCTGCAGCGCAGGCAGCAGCTCGGGAAATTGGTCTGGGAAGTCGCAGCTGCCGATGAGTGAGAGCAGCTGCGAGACGAGTAGGCGCACCTTGCGCTCCACATCGCCCAGCGACGCCAAGAGCAAGCCGCGGATTTCGGCCTTGATGGCAGGTGGCACGGCCGCGTCTGACGCCTCGCCAGCCGCGGCTGCACGCCGCATGAACGTCTCAAAGTAGATGGACCATCGCTCATGCACGTACGCTTTCAGTGCGATGCCCGCCGCTTGGCGCAGCGCCAAGGGCACCGAGGGCGTATGTAGCACCTGCGCAAGCTGGAGTCCAAACGCGCCATCGGCATCGTGCCGCGGGTACGCACACTCCCTGAGCATACGTTCCGCGGGCTCGCGCTCCGCGCGCTCCGCTGAGAGCGTCGCGGCCAGACAGGCCACTAGCGCGTCCATCGTCGACCGCTGGGCTGCATGCCGCGGCGTGGCACATAGTCTATCACGTGCAGGGATACGCCGACGAAAATTTTTAGGCGGGCGACCAGCGCTCGATTCCTTCGACAGGCATCCACAGGTAGCGTGCTGTTCGGGGCTACTGTCAGCGGCGCATAGACTGGAGGAAACGGAGCACAAACATTGTTACAATGAGTCTCGAGATTTTTGCTGCGTGTGAGCATGGCGATGTGAACGCGGTGCGTTTGCTCCTGGACCAGAACCCCTCGCTGATCGGTGCTGTCGGTATGTACCCTATACTCACCCTAGATGAAGCGAACCGCACCGCGCTTGCGCGCGCACTTCAGGCAGGCCATGTTCCCGTCGTCCAAGAACTCCTTTCACGCCGTACGTTGCACACGACTTACCCAGACGCCGATCCTCGCATTGCCCAGACCATCGCCGTGCCGAACGAACACAACCAACAGGCCTTTGCACTGGTGCGTGAGGCCGCACTGCACGCAGACACGCGCATGGCCAACCAGGTGCCCCCTCAGGTCTCGGCACCGGCACCTGGCGCGGGTGACGAGGGTGCGGCACAGGCGCACCTTCCGCCACCCGAAGTCGCGCGCATGATTCCCTGCAAGTTCTTCCCTTACTGCCGCTACGGGGATCGCTGCGTCTTCCAGCACCCCAGCGGCCCAGTCCTCCCGCCCCCTGAGGGTATGGCGCCGCCTCCCGGTGCACCGCCGATGTTCTTCCCAGGTCCTGGTATGCCCTTCCCCCCGGGCCCCGGTCCTTATGGCGTGCCCCCGCCTTTTGCGGAGATGAACCGCCCCATGTTCCCTGTGCAATACGGCCCGAATGGCGTGCCGTTCTATGCGCCCCCCGCGCAGGGCACGCCTGAACAGGCGCCCGAGGTACCTGCGCCCGAGGCCCAGGCACAAGAGCCTGCCTCGGACGCCCAGCCGGCATCGGGTGGCGCTCCGTCGGAGACAGGGTCCGCGTCGGCGCAGCGCCCGACGCGTCCCGTCAAGAAGGCTCATCAGAAGGCGGGTCGCACCGACGCGCAGGGTCAGCGCACGCGCGCCGCCAACGGCAGTCGTCCGTCGTGTGCATTCTTTGCGCGTTCGGCATGCCGCTACGCAAACGAGTGCCGTTTCCCCCATGTTCTGCCAGATGGTTCAGATGCGCGCCAGCTGCCAGCAGACGATAAGGGCACCGCGCCGCGCGCTGGTAGCAGTCACACGCAGGATCGTGTGATGTCGGACAATGAGACACCTTCGAGTGGCTCGTCGACGCCCCAGACCAAGAAGCCCACCCAGCGTCGCGCAAACCAGGCGCAGGCACACCGGGCCAAAAATGTACGCCGTGGCTCTTCGACACCCGCCACGACGCACCGCAAGGCCCCGCAGCAGCGCGTGCCGAACAGCGACGAGTTCCCGGCGCTGCCTGGTGGCGGCCTGGCTGAGCCGGCCAATCCTGCGATTAAGGGCAAGGCGCACTTCTCGGCAATCCTCAGTGCGCCTGCACCGCCCAAGCAGGCGAGCCGTCCGGCCGCAGAGCCGGAGCCGACGAGTGAGGAGCCTACCACACCCGCCCCAGCCCCTGTCCCTGAGCCTAGTGAGGCACCTGCACCCACTCATGTGCCTTCGCGCGACTTTGCTGCTGTGGCAGCGAACCCCAGTCATGCTGTGACTGCGTAGGCTACGCCTACCACCAAAAGGCGGCATACTGTTGCTGCCACAATCCCCACTATGGGCTGTTATGTGAAGCATCACTGGACCTGGTATATCTAGAGTCCTGATGAGGCACTGTACTATACGAATTCTGCTTCTACGAGAGATGCGCTAGGTCGGAACTCTGGCCGCGTCAGTTCGCGCGATATCCGTCGTCTTTCACTGCTATAGAAATCAAAAAAAAAAAATTGTCCTTTTATGTGTGGAGGGTTTGAAGCCAGTCGGCGCGCACGGCCCTGCAGAGAGGTCCATGCGGACCATGCCTACAGGTGCATCTTTGCTGGCAGGGCCACAGCCACGTCATGCACAGACCTATGATTCATAGGCTTATGCAACCCGTTGGCAGGCCCCGTCAGGCCAACTGCTTGGACCACGATGCAGGCTGTGGCGCACATACGATGGGGTATACCCCTGCTCTTCGCGTCAGACCCATGGCCCGATAGACAGACTCTGATCCCTCCATGAACTGCCATTATACTATGTTTGTTGCTGGGTACGTACCATCATCTCATAGTAGGCTTCCATCACATGTACCATCAACGATGCACCTCCCTACTCTGCTGTTCCTGTTCTTGTCGCGATGGGGTCATGTCCACGACGTCAAGCTTTCTCATGCTGTGGCGGATTCTTCACGCTGTGCATTTGCCGAATTCACGTCAGAAGAGGGGGCTATAAGTGCTCTTCATGGTACCAAATTTATTCCTTTTATGGGCACATATCTTCGTCTTGAACCGGCACGAGCCGAGCGGACATTGCGCTTCTCGCTCATTAATCCTATGAAGCCCTGTGTACAGATGGATCCCATGTGGCTGCAGCAGTATGCACTCTCTCAGCTGCGTCCCATTTCGCTTGCATGCCATCAAGCCCACGTTGTCCGCCCCATCTTCATTCCTTTCAATGAGCAGCTGGCCAGAAACTTGGCCGAACCCTATGGGCCCATCGAAATGATCCGCACGCGTGCATTTTCCCATTGCCATGTCGTGGACGTGATTTTCGAGCATCGCGACTCGGCAAGCCAAGGACAGGCGGCTCTCGCACTTCTTCCTCCCAAAGGTAACTTGCGCGTTCGCTGGTATGGTGCCATGGCTATGCAAACCGACCAAGGCAGCTCGTGCGTAGACACCGTCATTGACCCACGATTCACGTACGTGCACCGCTCGCTGCCTCATGTGAACTACGAAGGCCCCGTTCTGGTCCCTACGTTTTACCAAAAAGTCACTGATACCGCCACAAAAAAGGCTGACGCCACAAGACGCCAGATGCAGAAGCCGACGTCCAGCCCCAGATCGAGGGCCAAATGCCGAGAAGCCACGGTCGCATGCGTGCAGCTTCTTACGGACGATAGGTCCAAGACCAAGAACGGCATCCATGGAGCGGATGCCGTGCAGCCGAATGTCTTGGGGCCTGATCCGTATCCCTATAGCACAAGATAGTTAATTCTTGTCAGCGATCGTCTTGAGTTGGAGACCGTGAATGTCTTGGAAAACGTCTTTTATGGCCTGGTTCACCATGCGGTGCGACTGCACGGTGCGCTTGTCAGCAAAGGCCTTGGATTTGATCATGATGGCAAAGAAAGAACCGCAGCCACCTGGCATAAGCCACTGTATACGTACCACTGACATCTTGCACCTGCAAATCAGACGGCTCGAACTTTTCCCGCAGGAGACGAATAATTTTTTCCTGCTTGTTCTCGTCGCCTCGGACAGAACTGCATGTAAACATACGTGCATGTACAGGTCGAGACCATAGCTGCACCTGGGCCCGTGCGGCCAGAGGCGAGCGCCATGCCAAGCGGAAGTTATACATCGTCGTGGGGAAGTGTGGAGTCCGCAACAAGTAGGACGTCGTCGATTACGTCACATGTAACAAACACTATATTACAGGTCGAATTGCAGGGGATACCGCTGCTCTGTGTAGACGCGACGGTCCGGCGCCGCGGGGCTACCATGCCGCGGTCGGTCCCCTGATGCAGCGGAGGGAAAACTTCCGAAGCTCTCGGGATGTGCTGGAAGGGGTGACTCCAGAAAGTAGGGATGCTGTAGTGCCTCCTCTGCCGTGATCCGGCGGGACGGGTCGTACGTCAACATGCGTTGTAAAAGGTCCCGCGTTGCCTCCGTGTAGCAGCGGAAACGACGGTCCAGTTGGCTGCGTGATGAGGCTCGAATCCGGGTAGGCACACTTGGTAGCTTCGAATAGCCCGGCCAAGTGGATTCAGACGGCTGACCTAGGAGGTAAAAAATCCGAGATACCTGGTCGGCTTCATTCTTGCCGGGAAAGAGGGGCTCTTTCTGAAGCATTTCTGCGAAAATACAGCCCACTGACCACATATCGACTTCGGTCCCGTACTTTTTTGTGCCCAGAAGTAGCTCTGGCGCGCGATACCACAGCGTGACAACCAGATTCGTCATGTTCTCTAGGGGGTCACCAAACATGCGCGCCAGCCCAAAGTCAGCAATCTTGATACTTCCGCGATTGGACATCAGTAGGTTTGAGGTCTTCAAGTCACGATGAACAATCCACCGAGAGTGCATCAATGCGACAGCCGACAAGATCTGCTTCAACAACGCCTTGATCTCTGACGGCAGGAATGGGGTACGCATTTTGTTGAGCAAAGTCTTGAGATCATGCTCCACGAACTCCATAACTAAATAGATTTGGCTCAACGTGGATCCGACAACGAGCTTTTGTAGCTCCACGATATGAGGATGACGTGCCTCCATAAGCGTATGTACCTCGCGAAGGCTTGTGATAGGAAACCCATATTTCTCCTTGTCCAATTTAAGTTGCTTCAGTGCTACCACTTTACCCGTGGACTTGTGACGCGCTCGCGAGACAATACCATATGAGCCTTCCTCAATGCGATTTAATATTTCGTAGTCGGACACTGATGCGCAACCTTGAATAACCGGATGTTCAGAACGTAGTGGTACGGGTGCCGCCACAGACCGACGACAAGATACCGGATCCGGGGAGGACGGAGACTCTGCTCGTTTCCGTTTCGCAGCGAGCGATACACGCACAGATTCTTTCGCACGAGCTTCCTTCTCGTTCAAATCTGGATTTTTATGTGCATGAAAAGAGGTCAGATCAGGCGTCTGGTCCCATCTGCTTCGCCGAGATGCCGCCTCACCACCCATGCTACTCTACAAAGGCACCATGCATGCGCAACGACCTCCCATACCAATCACGTGACATATGGAGAACGTAGGCAACTAGAGCTCTCTACTTGGTCTTGCGCGTCTCGTCCTTGTACATCTTCGACGGTGGGTGGATCGATTTCCACCAGGCAACACTTCGGTCGATGGCCTCTTCCATACCATAGATAGGCTCGTAACCCAGGATTCGGCGTGCCTTTTCAATGTTATAGTAACGCGCACATGCGGTGTACGTAACACGATAGCGGGTAAACTGCACAGGACGACCAGTAAGCTTCGAGAAGCATTCAGCGAGGAAGGCTAGGGTTAAGGCAAACCACAGACTCAGTACAATCAAGCTGCTGGGATTATCATAGTGACCATTGTAGCGGTACCAAAGAGAGCGAGGGAAGTCCCAAAAAGGAATGGGTTGTCCATTGGTGATAAAGAAGGCTTCACCTGCCGCCTTCAATTCATCCTTGGCAAATGAGTACAGATTCGGTCGCGGATTGCCACCACATGCCACTTTTGGATTGACATGATGGAAGAAAGGATCAAATCGATTGCGGTATTCAGGCCGTTCATCCACTTGGCTGTTGTTCGACATGTCGATCAGAGGCTTCACAGAGCGACAATAGTCATTCGCCGTCTTCTCGACATCCTCTCTCTCCAAAGAGGTGGGAACTTGTCGGGGCTGTTCTGCATCACCGTGGGGCATGGGCAGCACTTTGTTGATTAGGTCCTTGGCCGGCAAGGTCGAGGCGGGGCGGCCATGAGGTCCTTTGACCCCCAGGCAGTCAGAAGCAAGCAAATGTGCATGCGCCACGTTCTCAACATAGGTCCAGTCAAATAAGTTGTTGTTCTTACCGATCTGCCATTTTGTGCGTTTATTCTCCAGCACTTGGAAGAAGCCTGGTAGTGCCTGACGGTCACCAGGTCCGAAAATGCCAGCAGGACGAAGAGCAATAGTTTGAAGCCCATTCTCCTCGTTGGCCTCGAGCACAGCTTTCTCAGCACGAGCTTTCGTGTCATTGTACGCGTCCATGGGTGTGGTAGGATAGTCAAGGCGCTCGTCCACATATATCAAGTCATGACCAGTGAAAACAACGCCGGCACTCGAAGTGAAAACAAGCTTAGTTACCCGGTTTTTGGGGTCCTTGCAAACGTCGAGCACCATCTCAGTGCCCAGCACATTCACACGCTCGTACACATCGGGCCCGAGGCCAGCGACTGGGCTAGCTGTGTGATAAACTACCACGGGCAGGCGATCAGTGCCAGATTGAAAATCACGCTGGGCGTCGTCCATAGCCTGAACAATTGTTTCCGGCTTAGTGAGATCTCCCTCATAATACTGGGCATCCTGGATGGCTTCCGTAGGCTCACGAATATCAAAGGATGCAACGAACTTCTCACCACGATTCACAAGTGCATTCACAATGTGCGAGCCTAGAAATCCAGCACCCCCAATGACCAAGTGAAGCTCCTGTGTGGGTGCGCTCTTTGACATGGTGGTACCCTTCTCCAAACCGCGTGGTTGGGCCGACGAACAGCAGGTCTCCATATGTACCTACTAGGATCAATGACATGTTTGATTATAGCAACACGCGTCGCACCACGCTCCGCGTATTGGCCTAGAACGCACAAACCTTCTCGTCGCTATGTGGTATGTTTATAATGGGCTCATCGAAAGCAAGCATATTTTGAATGCACAAGTTGCTATACGTGCACCTTGTTGCCGAAAATTTTTTGATGTGTGTGCGCTCACTAACGCAGTGTCCCGAATGCCATTCCGAGACGCAAGACCATCCCTTGGCGAAGACGACAGAGCTTGCATTTCTATGCAAAAAATGTCGGCGCGCCTTTCGAAAGGATATGGCGCAGTATGAACAGGCTGATGAGTTTTGCCCTCATTGTGATAACCATTACGTACGTGTCAGCCACTTACATGTAGGTGATTGAAGCTAAGACACCCCAACTCATGCTGTCTGTCGAGGGTGAAGATGGACGCGTAGATCCGAGCATTATACGGGATGATCGTATTCCCATGGCGCCACAAAGGTCGTACGATGGCTCAAAAATCGACCATGGCGGATATCAAGCGGCCGCTCTCGCTTTCCAGAAAAAAGTGGCCCAAGGACAAGCGGGGGCCTCCAGCACCAACGCAAGCATTGCACCGCAGCTCATGGACTTTCAAGACGAAGATCTAGACTGGGACTAGATAGATACCCAAATGCCTCGTAAATGGTTTTGATGTCTACGGAATTAGAAATTAGCCTATGCGTTCTTGACCTCCTCGAGGTGCTTGCCAAATTCGGCATCATCTGTGTGTTAGACCGGAAAAGCATACCCTTGAGCGGCGTGAAGATCTGGTGTAAGTCGTGTGAATACGTACTTCGACGAACAGATCCACGTATTCCTTCTTGGCCTGCTCGGACGACTTTCCCTTCTCAGAGTTCCATGCGTCCCTGTGACGGAGTAAATGACAAGCCGTACATACCACTTAGCGCGGCCAGTAAAGTCCAGCATGCCAGGACGCGACGTCGACACGTCACCTTCGGTGGCCTGCTTGAAAAGACCGTACATCTTAAGTTGTTGGGCCTGAGTCACTTTAGCAGGGCTGTTCTTAGGGAGACTACGAATAATCTCGACGGCCTTCTGGAATTGAGAGTCGCTCATGTTGTTGATGGGAGACCCGCTGCGAGTTAGAACCCCATAGACTGGCTTAGCGCAACTTTGGGCCAGACACTGGCCCTTGTGACATGGACCAATCAGAAATCCTGTCTTGCCCAACAACCTGGTGGAGGAGCCAGGGACCTAGTAGGTGGCTGGTGCAAGGGCCACCCACAGGTCCGGGTGAGCACCGATCGTTTATTCTACGGAGATGGCTGCTCGAGCAGTTCTCGTTGCGGTGGCTCTGCTGCTGTGCAGCATATGGAGTGTGGCAGCATTACTATCATACGATATTCGTGATGCAAAGCTAACTGTGTCCTCCTTTGATGGTGCCACGCGCATTCGTAAGAGCTTTGATGGTAAAGCCTCTATGCCGGCCACTCCCGAATTGCTCACGCTGGAGACCGACGATGTCATCAAACTCTCATTCTCTACCGTCTTGTCGAATGGGGAAAAGGCAACGGGTGACTTCCTTCCTCACCAGGCGTGGGTGGTGATCGGTGACGCGACTGACAAAGATGGCTTTGATTCCGTGTGGCCTCTGCGTGTGCGCGGCGCTACTGCATCGGCCACCTGGAGCTTGGTACGTATTTTCCGCTTACATGCAGCGTGTGGATCGCATGAGTGAATCTCTTAAACAGACCATTGTGAAGCGGGGCGTAGACCACCCGCTCCGCGTGTATCTGATCCTTGCCTCGTTCGCCAGCAGCTCGAGCAGCGTGGTGGAGCCGGTGCAGCTGCCCCTATTGGATCTGCAAATCCCCAATGCGATCGTGTCCCGGTTTGCATCGAAACTGTCTGAATCGCAGCGCCACAAAGCGGAGCGTGAAGATGGATTCCTTCCCTGGCCCGCCAACCAGCATACGTTCCAGAAGGAGCCTTGGCAATCCATGCCTCCCAAGGCGGTTTCGTTATTTGCGGCTCTTGTGGTACTGGGCTTTCCCTGGGCCGTGCTTCTCACAATTGTATGTCCTTAATTCTTACATCCAGTGGCAAAAAATTGTCAAGAGTGTGAGAACACCCAAAACCATGGTGGCTTTGTTTCTGGTGTCGGTGTATGCCCTCGAGCTGGGTGCTATGTTGCATTGGGTGGGAGTTGCGCCATGGGTATTGTTCCCCACTATGGGTGTCGTGGCGATCGGTGCGGTTCTGACTGGCCGTGGTGCACTTACTCCTTCCTTGGCTCGCAATGCTTAGTGTATCTATGGCGTGGCCAACTGGTTCGTAGACATACCCTTAGATGCATCCAGTCTGCTACACGTGACGGAGCATGGAGTGGAGGGCGAGCATCGACCAAGTGACACCCACGAGCGTTGTGCATCGTGCGCCTTACTAGACGAGCCTCTCGAGAGTGATAATAAGGCTAGCAGACGTAACACCTCAGACTCTTTTCTGAAGAATCCTCCACAAAAAAGCAGCATGGAAGAATATCTTCAGGCTATTGAGCGGCGCCGGAATTTATTCCGCCCGTCCCAAGAGGCGCGGACCACACAAAAAGGATATTCGATCATTCCAGTCGGCGCTGCTCCGCATGGAGCTCAAATCCATGCGATGGAGCTAAGTCTCGACTCTTCTATTCTCCTTACCGGTGGAAGTGATGGCTACGTGCGGTGGTACGACTTGTTTGCCAGCATGAATGGCAAGAACATGCTCACTCAAAATCTACGCAACACGTTTGTGGAAGGTGTAACCAAAGGCGGCGTGCTTACTACCTGGTGGGGGCATACGTATTCTAAGATGGGGGAAGAAAACCTTAGTGCTCGCGAGATATCCAACAATCCAGTGCACAGTCTCGTTTGTCAGAAGGATGCATTGTGGGGCATGAGTGGATGTGAGGCTGGTACGATTAATCTGTGGGGCCTGCGGCATGCAGCAGGAACGACACATCATGTTTTTCGGAAACATACTGGGCCTGTATCGTCTCTAGTTCTCGATCCAACCGAGCAGAACCTGGTTAGCGGAGGCTGGGACCGAGGCGTTTTTGTACGTGGATGACTCTGAACACTAACTGTCAGCAATGGGACCTGAACACGGGTCAGGTGGTGCGCTCTTTTGATGGGCATTCAGGCCAAATATCGAGCATTGTATTCCGGCCTTTGAGTGTACCATCCGTTGAATCGAACTCAACTGTGGGATCTGAGAACCAACCCTCTGACTCGACGGACGTGGACCCTGTACTTACATCCCCACTAATGCACGATTTGGAAAATGACCTCGCGAAAGAACTTGATGAGCCTGTATTTGATGCCAAAGATGCCTTAGAGGTAAAGCCGGCGGAAGATGATTCACCGATGGACTCGGGGGGCGATACAGAGGGCGAAGACGATGGAGATGGTGACTCCCTTTTTGGTGACCAAGATGATTCGATCCATGACCCTGGAAGTGGTGACGTGGAGTCAGTCAATATGGACGCCGACGGCGACCAGAGAGGACCTACCACAAATCCTCTCGAGGATCAAGTCAGAAAAGTAAATGCAAGCGACACTGGCTCGCGGAAAGTGGGCGAACTGGGGGGCGCAGCTATCGCTCTGCCGGGTCGGAAAACAGATGCGCTCCCTGATACCAAGAAGCCGCCTGCTCTGAGTGTTCCTTCGAAGGAAGAGAAGAGGCTGCCCAAGCCTCTTTTTGGCTCTATGACGAGTGCGTGGCAGTACGATGCGGATATTTCGCAATTCAGCAATGATATCTTTCTTACCAGTACACTGTCGGGACAGGTCATGTTGTGGGATCGCCGTGTGGATACCAAATCCAAACAGGGCGTTCGTGCGCTCGAGTTACCAGCTGGCACACCGCCGTGGTGCACCAGTGTATGCTGGAATCATACAGGTGACAAGATTTATGTCGGCAGGCGGAACGAGACGGTGGAAGAATGGGATGTGCGCATGCTGCCAGACGCGACACGGCCAGACTCGGTGGACCGCTCGCACTTGGGACGAGCCCCCAAGCATATTCGCGCTTTGCGGATGCCCCGTGGTAGCGGTCCTGTGAGTTCCGTTCTCGTTATGCCCAACGACCGGCATCTAGTATGGTGCGTATCTGCAGCTGAGACCAGCGGTTCTTTTGATAATGTGCGCCTGTGGGATACCCAGGCCTCAGAGAGTGCGGGTGTTCCATTCAAAATTGTGGCGGGGCACCATGGTGGTACTATTTCAAAGATGGGTATGTATTCGCGCATTGACCACAGTGGTCGATCCCTGTACTCGGTTTCTCTTGACGAGTTCAGGGGACCGCGGCTGGTTCACCTCCAGCACAGAGACACTGTTGATGCACGAGATCAAGGTCTTGTAGCTGTATTTTAGTTTATGAAATCATTGCTTTTTCGAACTTGGCCTGCATCCACACTCGATACATCTGCTTGCGCTCCTTTCGGTTCACAAGGAGTCGTCGGTCTACGGCCATTTGCCGCGTAAGGAAGCGGCCCGTCTGGTCCGCCTCGCGTGGTGCTGCGCCAAAGATGCTGTAGAGTTCTTCGGGCGTAAAAAAATACACTGCGTCAGTGTATCCATACGTACCTCGAGTGCCGTCTCCGCGCACTGGGTCAGTGGCATCGGCAACGTACCATAAAAGTTGTCATCCAAGAGCCGGTTCTTTTTGAAACGAAGCTGTGGCAGATCATGTCGTCCATAGTCGCGTAGGAGAACCAACCCGCCCGGCTTGAGCATTTGGTATATATTTTCTGTGGCAGCTTCCCATTCCTTGGGATGCAGAGCAGAAAGTACAAAGATGAGTACCACAATGTCGACCGAACCCGGAGCCACGCTGGGTGGGAGGCGTACTGGGTCAAAGTCGCCTGTATCGTTGGATCCACTGCTCAGGTCCCATACATGCGCCTCGCAGGTGCCTGTCGATGGGTTGGAATACAGTGGCTGGCTCTTTACCACCTGTACGGCTTGGGGCGCGTAGTCACAGGCAATGAGACGCAGCTGAGGGTTTTCGTTGACGCCCAGCAGCGGAAATACCGTGTTACCGGCACCACATCCCACTTCAAGGATGGTGGTGGGAAGTGCATCCGACTTGGTGGCGGCAATCAGCTCTGGAAACTCGAGGCTAAGCCATTTGCGGTCCTTGAAAAAGCGATTGTCATGATGCGAGTAGAACGAGTCCCAGTATTCGGCCGCATGCTCATGATATTGTTCTGTGTGAGTTAGACATACGTACGCGCCATTTCATCGCTAACTCGCGTCTCTGACTGCTTCTGCAGCAGGTCTTGGACCATGTCAAGGTGCTCTTTCGGCGGCACGACGTGATCCCATGCGTTGTGCGACCACACATCCGCTTGTGACTCGAGTGTGCGCGAACCAAATGTGTGATCAGGTGCATTCACATTTGCACCTACGGGGATCACAGATGAGGTAGCCTTCTTCTCAGACGCATCCTGGGAGTCGGGGGCCAAGTTCATCGTGCAGGCACCGAGAAGAGCCGCCAAGCCCCTCCACTTGATACCATGACCAAGATTATCACGTTTGTGACTGGCAACAAGAACAAGCTGCGCGAAGTGCAGAACATCCTAGGAGCATCGCCGAGTGCATCGTGGGGTCTGGACTCCAAGTCTCTGGATGGTACGTGGTTATCATTGACCAAGTTCCCGAAGTACAAGGCTCCACTCAAGAGGTGGCTCTGGCCAAGTGCCGTGCTGCCGCGCAACAACTACAGGGTCCCTGTCTCACAGAGGATACAGCGCTGTCTTTCCACGCACTCAATGGTCTCCCCGGTCCCTACATCAAGGACTTTTTGCAAAAGTTGGGCCTGGATGGTGCGTGACGTGTTCTTATGGCAGGACTCAATCGTTTGTTGGCGGGCTTTGACGATAAGGGTGCCACGGCTATCTGCACGTTTGCATACTGTGAGGGACCTGGTGCCGAGCCCGTCCTCTTTGAGGGCAAGACTCTTGGGCGCATTGTTCCTCCTCGCGGTCCCACGCACTTTGGTTGGGATCCCGTGTTTGAGGTCGAGGGACATGGCAAGACGTGAGTAGACCCACTAACATCAGCTTTGCGGAAATGGATGGGAACGAGAAGAATTCCGTACGTCTTTCATGCTCATACCAGGTGTCTCATCGATTCCGTGCGCTAAGCCAGCTTCAGAACTTCCTCAATTCTATGTAAATGGAAACAGGATGGAAGCTAGCCAATACCGCACAGTGAAAGCGGCAAGCGAGCCTGTCACCTGAATGGCAATCACATAGAACCACAACACGCGTTCAGAGATGTACAGCGTATCCGGCTGCGCCGGTACATGCAACGCTGGATCTTCCCGTGCCATACATGCATCCATGATTACAGACGAGGCAGGCGCGCAGCGCGAGCCGCGCGCTACAAGCACCGCATTGAGTAGGGTCAAGTTGGAGACACCTACAATGTGGCCATCCTCGTGGCGCACAAGATGGGCGCATCGGCACGCTTCCAACACGCGAAGCATGGCGATCGTCGATGCCGACGGCGGCTGGTGGAGACGCACACAAGAGGGGTATAGTCGTCCTGTCGACTTGTCAACAAAGGGCACGCGATGGCGAGGACAGGGCACGAGGCCAAAGAGCTGCGGGCAGCTGAGCAAAAAATTGAAAATTTGGGGCATGAAGAACAGCAGAAGCGTTTTGGAATAATGCCCCAGGACACCACACGATACTAGTACCATGCCCGCAAAATAGCAGTACGTATCACCCACAAACACGCGCGCGGGGTACTTGTTCCACAACAGAAGCGCCAGACTGACGCCAATGAAAGGCAGGAGCAGGTGCATACTGAACAGATGGCGCACCACGAGGTCGCGACTGCCATGGAAGCCACGCAGGACGTCAACTGGATCGGGAACGGCCGTGTTGTTCGTCCAAGCAGCGCGAAGAACGGCAGGCAGGTCAAAGTACAGTGCATTGTTGAGGCATACGCTAATGGCAATCACGGTGGCCTGTCCGACCTCTACGCCATTGATACCGGCGAGGATGTTGATGCAGTTGGTGCAAAAGGTGGCGAGCATCATCATAAATAGGTAGTACCAAATGCCAAGGTCCAGGGAGGTACGCTGCAGCACCTCGCGCAACATAGCGGGCCAGGCGGGAACGATGACACTGGTTGAGCCACCGCCTGCCATGTATACGATCAGCATAGGGATGCTGCTCAGCAGGGGGATCGGAAGCTTGTATCGCCAGCGAATGTCGAGCACATCGTCCACAAATCCCAGTAGCGTACCTGAATAAATAGAGAGGATGGCTGACAGGAAACTGGCTAAATCCTGGTGCACGCCCGGCGCGCTGTCGTGCGAGGCGCCCGCGAGACTGGTAGGAAGCCCATACATGTTAGCTCCAAAGTATCGAAATGGAATCAGCACCACTAGGGCAAGTAAGTACAGCGCAGCACAAGGCAGTCCGAGGGACTCTGGTATGCGAGGAGGCACTGTACCAGGCGGCAGCAAGTCGCGCTTGAGGAGGTCAACGCCGCACAAACCACGCGCCAAAAAGGCATGTCGTGAGTAGGAGATGGCCACGTATGTCGCGCCAAAGGCGATCACGCTCAGAAGCAGGGACACGAACAGGGCTGGGTACGCCGTGTCAATGTATTGGATTGCCTGTGCAATCCTTCCCAGCATGGCGACCCCGGACCCGAGCGCCGCATGATATGTAGGTAAATACCAAATACTAAACAAGCATGACAGCGCCGCGCCTACGAGGGCCGCATACACCCACATGGAGCCGTGTGCGGGGCGTGACCTACGCGGTCGAAGCGGCGACCCTGACTAATCACGTGTGGCCGCCAGAGTGCGACGGTACACTGCATCCCAGGGCGCCAGGTGCACGGCCTGCGCCGCATGGCGGTAAGCATTTTTCCGCGAGGCGAGTGCAGGGGGCGCAGTCCGCTCAACGTTGAGTTCTTCACCTGAAGCATCGGCCTCAGTGGGGACCGGCCCGTGCTGGTGAGTGAGCGACTCAGCGAGTGCGAGCGACCAGTGCGCAGCGGCCCAATGCGACGCGCCCTCTTCATCAGCACGGGCCTCCACTGTGCGGAGCACATGGCGCGCCACGGCGAGCACCGATCCGTCCCGGTGCTCAGGCAGGGGCAGCACGGGCAGCGGCTCACCACGGCAAACGCATCCCGCGGCGACTCGCACGAACGTGTGGGCCACCTGGACGAGAATATCGGTCGTGTTGTCAGTGCGTGTGTAGGAGTTCGCCAAGTATTGCAGCAGGGTTGGCCGATCAAACGTAGCGGCCAGATGCAGCAGACTCAGTAGTGCCGTCTTGGGCGAGTTGCGCAACGCTGTCTGCTGCGATGGCGGCAGCGGAGCGACATGCTTTGCGAGCAACGAGTTGTACTGCATCGTATCGCCAGCGACTGCCGCCATAGCCACCCGGGTCGTGATCAACAGGGGATCCTGGGGCACCATAGAGAGACTCCGGTCAGTAGGAAATACGTACGCATGGTCCAAATCTTGCGCGATCTCTTCGACGGGCCGGTGGCACTGCCAGCGCATACGAGCCAGTAGAACAGCCGCACACGCATGCACAGACGAGGTCATCGCCGGCGGTAGACCCGAGGCGGGCAAGAGCTGTACGACCTCTTGCAAACTCTCGATGCCCACGTCATGGTTGCCTGTCATGAATTGTGCGTGCGCCAGCATGACAGCACACCAGAGGCGGGCTGCGGCAACGTGCTCTGCGCCGTCCGTATCTTCATCCAGGAGCGCCTGGGCCGCCTCCAAAGCATCCACCGCGACATCGGCAGCGCCATGCAGCAAGTGGATGCGGCCCAGGTTGAGATTCGCGAGGCCATAGCGCAGCGCGCTCGATGCACTCTCAGTCGCCTCGTATTCGGTCTCGAGAAGTGTCGCTGCACGCTCGATCCGCTGAGCGGCCAGGGCAGCGCCTCCCATCTGTTCCGCTAGAAGCGCGCTCAGGTGCAAAACTGTCTCGTCATGGGGGAGTCGAGTCATGTAGTGATGCAGAGCCAGCAGGGGTTCCATCATGCGCACTGACGCAAATGGTGTGCCAGCCTTGACACGCTGGAACATGGCCAGAGCAAAGCCGTAGTCTGCCTCGAGCAGCGCACCATCAGACAGGACAAAAGCCTGCTCAAACAGGCGCGTAAAGACACGCGCATCGCCCTGGTGCATGCGGTGCACTAGGGCGCTGCCCAGCCAGGACGCAGGCCATTCAGGGTCAATGGTTTGTGCGCGCACAAACGCCTCCTCGGCCAGCGCCAAGTCGCCTGCCTGTAAGTATAGGAAGCCAAGGTTCGTCCACGGCACAGAACTCTTCCCATTGGCCTCGATTGCATGGATGTAGGCGTGCTGTGCCATAGCGACATCGTGCGAGAAGTGCAGGTTGCCCATAAGAAGCCACAAACGCGCGTGTGGCTTGGTCGCCAGGGCCACGCGCGTGCACTCCACGGCCTGTGTGCGCGCCTTTTCAGCGCGTGCCTCGGCGTGGGCCAGGTCAGGGGTCTCATGGCGGGCCACGGTGGCAGGCAGGGGCCACACCCACCACAGGCGGCACAAGGCCGTGGCCAGGTCGGCCCAGGCCAAGATGGAGGCTTGGGCATCCATGGCATGTACAAGCGCCAGGTACTTGTAAAAAAGCGCCGCATACTCGAGGTACTCGTGCGGGTATGGCTCACGGTCCTCGATCATGTGCCGGGACATGGAGGAGGCACGGACGACCTGCACCGCCGGCAAGCGGTTGTCCAAGTCCTGCTGACCCAAAATTAGCGTCAGGTCCTGCAGCGTCGAGGCCAGGGAGACGTCCGTAGCCAAGCCCACGACATCTATCTTGGACAGCAAGAAGCAGGCATCAGCCACCACCTTCCACGCCGTGCGAAAATAGTGGTCCTTGTCCAAAGCCGCAGCAGCGTCGTGGATGGCCGTATGGAGCGCTTGCAGAGCGCGCAGCGAGTAGCCACTAGTCAGCAGATGCCGAGCGTGCGCTAGGCGCGCTTCGGCAAGCACGACCTGGACGCCATATTGCTGCGGCGACAAGCGACGCACTCGCTCCAGAAGCTCGATCGCGCAGTCAAAGCGGCCGAGGCGGCGCTGTGCCTCTGCGACGTCGTAGTAAATGTGCCAAAAGTGGCTCTCGTCCTTGTTAGTCTTGCGCAGTAGGTGCAGCGCATGATCGTACGTCTTGAGCGCAGCGACAGGGCGGCCCGACTCGACGTACGCTTCGCCGAGACGCACCCAGGCGTCGACGTCCTGCGATGAGGCACGCAAGGCAACCTGGAACGCGGCCACAGCAGCATCAGGGTGTCCCTGTGTCGACTCGACAACGCCGATGGCCTTCCACACCCACGGGTTTTGCGTGACATGCACCGTCGATGCCTTACCCGTGAGAACATCGGCACCGCCCTCCGCTTCGACTACGCGGCGTGCAATGACGTCGACCAAGCCCCATTCGCGCTGCTCAGAAAAATGCTGCACAAGACGACGGGCCGCCTCATACTCCCGTGCATCAAGCTCAAACGCACGCTGGAAGCACTTGGAGGAGCGCACAATGTCGCTGGGGGAGATGGCCTCTTCATAGTACTGACCCAAAGAGGTGAACGCAGGCGCGTATGTGCCCAGGCGCTTAATACTCTCGATAAAGCATCGGTACGCATACTCGGGCGACGTACAAAACTCGCCGTCCATCGCCCAGAAACATCGACCGAGTTGGTGCCACAGACGTGCACGGAATTCGGAGCCAAACACGTTGCTGTCCGTGTCGCAGCGCTCCAGTAACTGCTCGAAAGACTGTCGCGCGTCGTCGTATTTCCCTAGCTCCAGGAGCATGCGCGCAGCCTCTGCCTCGGCTTCCAAGTGGTGGTCGGGGCTCAAGTACAGCGCCGAGAGGCACCTTCCATGCACAACACCCGTCGCGAGAGGCTGGGCCATGACCTGGCGAAAGCCCTGGAGAGCCTCCGTCCACATGCCACGCTGTGCATCAATGTAGCTGCGAGCGAGCACTGCATCGATTTGGTAGGGCTCCTGCCGCAGTACTTGGTTCGCAAGTTCGAGTGCCACCTTGTGGTGTTTGGGGGGATATACATGCGTGTAGCAGACGGCCAGGTGCACGCTCAGCTCCCGCTGCGCCGCCACTAGCGTCGCACCGAGAGACACCTTTCGGTCTAACACGAGCTTCCGCGCCTGCTCCAAGACATCCAGAGCAGAAGAATAGTCTCTGTCCAGTATGTAAAAGAGGGCATTGATACGCAAGCACAATGCCGACTCCTTGCTCTGCTCTACTCCATCGAGAGAGAGCTGCAGAAGATCCGTTTCCTCAGCCACACGCTCCGGAGGAGCATCGCGCAGCGCTGTCATGTATGCCTCATCTTGGACAAGACGCAAAAGCGCGCGGAATGCACAGGCGCGGCCTGTCCGGGGGAAGAGCTGAACGTAGCGGCATAGCGTGTCAAAGGGCAAGGTGTCCAGCCGTGCATCGGTGCCTTCCAGAAAGATGCGCCATGCTAATTCATCCTGGATACCCAGCACGACCATACCCTTGGCCAGGTCGAGGGTCTTGCTGCGCAGCTGGCCCTGGAGGATCTCGTCCGCATGTGGTCCATGCGCTGGCATCGACAAGGTGATCCGATGGTAGAAGCGCAGCTGCTTGGCCTCAGTCTCGCGGCGCACCTCGTCACTGGCATAAGGGTGCTGCAACACAAAGTCGTACAGGTCTGCCAGAGGCGAGCGCGTGAGGACTTGTGCGACCACTTGGCCCTTAATACCTGCAGCGCCAAGCCGCGCCGTGTCGAGGGATCCTTTCTGTTTGTGAATGAGACTCTCAATTTCATCCTCGTCGCGTTCTTCCACGAGTTTGATGAGCTCCATGGTATTGTTGAGACTAGCGCCGTGCATCAGCATCTGCGCCACAAACGTCCCCGAGTTGTCTTGTCCTTGCGTCTGGTCTGGCGCAGGGAGCTGCAGTAACGTCTCATAGAAACGCGATGTGGGCACAAACAAAAGCAGGGTATGGATTAACTGTGGGTTAGCAAAGCAGACGCACCTCTTCACGCGTTCCATGCTCGCGCTGGACTTGGACGAGACGGCCCAGGGCATCGGCACACTTTTTGATATCGTTTCTGGGTGAATAGGGTGTACATACTGTTTTCGCGTCACATCGGCAAGCTCTTCCAATGCAACAGACAGTTTTTCCCACAACGAGAGGGTCTCGTACACGCGCACCAGGCCCTGCCACGCAAGCACTTGCTCGGGGTCCACCTGGATTGCCTTGGAATAGGAGTCCTCTGCCTCGCGTCCCTGTCCGAGATGAAGAAGGGCCAAGGCTTGAAAGACAAGCCTGGGGTCAGCCACACGCACGTACGCATGGTAGTTTTTAGCGTCAAAGTCGAGAATGGCGGTGCTAAATGTCAGTCGAACGAACGTACGCTTTACTCAGAGCCTTTTCCCATTCCCCCTTGTTGAATAGGATGCGGCATTCCTTTAGCATCTGCCGGTCGACACTGGTCATGGCGCCGGAGAATGCGTGCCGTATTCGAGCAACACGAATGGGCTTGCCAGCCCAGGGTGCTGACTAACGACGAGCTCACGACACAGCGTCGCGAGCCGATTCCTACGCCTGGTGTGTTCAACTGTCTTGTTACGATGCGCATGGTACGTCACACAAGCTTAGAATCTAGCTTGACGAAAAGAGTGATAATGACGTCGAAGTTACCTGGGAAGATCAGCAACGAATCAACAAGTTCAGCCGGCTCCACGCCATGTACTCGGATTTGGAAGTTGAAATTAAAGCGCGACGCACGGAACGTGAAGACCTAGACGATTTGTCGTTGGAGCTGGAGTTGAGGGAAGACGAGATGATCTTGTACGTCACTACGACATATGACTGACGCAGCTAGATACAAGATTGGGGATGCATACGTCAGCATGACCCAGAGCGACGCCATGGCCCAGCTCGAAACGGATACCCAGCGGGCCGAGCAAGAATTGACACATCTACAAGAGCGCATGGAAGAGTGTGAAAAGGGAATGGAAGAGCTCAAGGTGCTTTTGTACGCACGCTTCGGCAACAACATTAGTAGGTGGCGCACGACTGACACAGACCTGGAGCGCTAGCGACAAGGACCATGATACACGACGTCTACGCAGAGATTCAGAACCGAATACTTTCTACGAGCATTGGCACACCATGTTCGTCACACGGTTTGGCCCTACACACAATGTTGGGATTGCTTAGAGCTTGTCGTAGTACACGTTCAGGTCCGGCACGTCCTCCTTCAGACCCTTGCGGATACGGATCGACTTGACCAGCTCGTACAGCTTGCTGTTCTTGTCGCTCGCGACACCGTTCATGAGGGCCCAGTGGTCAAACACACTCTGGGGGAAGGCCTGGCCACCAGTGGCCTGGCGCAGGTCGGCGTTGAAGCCGAACGACTCGCTAACGGGCAGGTACGCCTTGACGGTGACCATGGGGGTACCGACACGGGGCTCCTCGCTGAAGACCTGGCCACGACGCTTGTTGAGCGTCGAGTAGATACCACCCAGACCCGAGTCAGGGCACTGGATCTCGACCAGGTACATGGGCTCCTGCAGACCGGGCTGGGCCAGCAGGGCAGCAGCGTTACACACACGACGGGTGGTCGGGATGATCTGACCACCACCACGGTGGATGGCATCAGTGTGGAGCGTCACATCCATGATGTTGTAGCGCACACCACGGACGTTCTCCTCAGCACACACACCCTCCTTGGTGGCCCACTGGAAGGCAGCCACACACGAGTCCTTGATTTCGTTCAGGTACTGCACACCCTTGGTGACATCGACCAGCACATTCGGACCAGTGGTCTCGGGACCGAAGCACCAAATCTTACGGGCGTCCGTGACATCCCAACCGTAGTTGTCGGCGAGGTAGCGGGCACGGATCTTGAAGTCGTCACGCGGGTTAACAGTGCCAGTCTCAATCTCCTTCGACAGCTCATCGTCCAGAGGCTGGGCAGTAACGTAGAGACGGTTGTGCTTGTTCTGCGACTTGGACAGAGCCACCATGCTCGACTCAGCCTGCACAGTCTCACGGTAACCGACGACGGGGTCCGAGATCTTCAGGGGGATACCGGCGTGGTCGTCCTCGAGATCCTTAAGGCAAATCTCAAGGTGCAGTTCACCAGCACCGGCCACAATGTGCTCACCAGACTCGGCGATCCAGGACTGCACACAGGGGTCCGACTTCGACAGACGCTTGAGACCCTCGACCAGCTTGGGCAAGTCGTTGGCGTTCTTAACCTCGACGGCGACCTGCACGACAGGCGAGACGGAGAACTTCATGACCTTCATGTTGTGGGCCGTCTCCGACGAAGTGAGGGTACCGCTCTTGAGCAGGAACTGGTCCACACCGACCAGACCCAGAATGTTACCGGCCGGGCAGTCCTCAATGGGTTCGATGTAACGACCCATCATCAGCACAGTACGCTGAATCGACTTGACGAACAGGTCGTCCTTCTTGCCAGGCACGTAGTTGGGGCCCTGGATACGAATCTTGGGACCCGAGCGGACGGTACCCGAGAAGATACGACCGAAAGCGTAGAAGCGACCCTTGTCAGAGGTGGGCACCATCTTGGACACATAGAGCATGAGGGGACCGCTGGGGTCACAGTCGCGGATACCAATGGCCGACTCATCGTCGAGGGGACCCTCGTACAGGGTCTCGACACGGTACTTCTGGGCAGTGACGGGCGAGGGGAGGTTGATAACAACCATCTCCAGGAGAGCGTCACCGGCGGGCAGGAACTTGCGCATGACGATCTTCAGGAGAGCCTTGCCCTCAAGGTCGCGCTCATCGGGAGTGAGCACAATCTCGAGCTTCTCGAGCAGCTTAGCAGTCTCTTCCTTCTTGAAGTTCATGATGCAGTCGAAGATACGGTAGATAGGGTCGAGCACAAACATGTTAAAGGCACGCTCCAACTTGTTGCCCTCCGAGTCGGTCTCCTTCGACGACCACTTCTTGGTCTTGGGGTTGAAGTAGTTCTCACCCCAGAGCTTGGTCATCATCTTGTTCTTGTCGACACCGAACTTCTTGCCGTAGCGGTCAGCGAACTGACGCAGGGTGAAGGCCCAGCCATGCAGACCCGAAGCAAAGGCAACAGTACCCTTCTCGGGGTACACCTGCGACTCACCGAGGACAGGGTCGTTGTAGGTAGCAATCACCACGTTCACCGACTCAATGGTACGCTGGAACGACTGGTAGAGGTCCTCCTTGTCGACCTGCAGTTCAAGAAGAGCACGATCCACCTTGTTCAGACAGACGACAGGCTTGATACGCTCACCCAGGGCCTGGCGCAGCACAGTCTCGGTCTGTACACACACACCCTCGATACAGTCGACAACGACCAGGGCACCGTCAGTGACACGGAGAGCGGCCGTGACCTCCGACGAGAAGTCAACGTGACCGGGCGAGTCGATCAGATTGATCAAGAACTCGTTGCCGTTCTTGGGCTGCTGGATAGCCTCGAGGTCGTCCTTGTTCATAGGGAAGTACATCGAGATGGCAGTCGATTTGATGGTGATACCACGCTCCTTCTCGTCGTCACGAGTGTCCATGAAGCGCATGTCACCAGCCTTGGCGTGGGCAATAATACCAGCCTTCGACACCAGCGAGTCGGTCAGGGTCGACTTGCCGTGGTCGACGTGCGCAATGACACTCATGTTACGAATGTTGGTGGGGCGGTCCATGAGACCGCGGATCTCGTCAACGGTGAAGTTCACCATTTTTGTTTCTCACACGAACACAGCGATGGATGAAACAGAGGAGGGATCGTGTGGCAAAGGGTGCGCAACGTCGCGCAACTCCAGTTGGGTGAGAGAGAAGGGATGCAGAAGAAAAAAGGGGTTGCAAGGGCCCTTTCCTTCCGCCTCTCCGTGGGCGCCCGTCATAGGTCAAAACTGTTTTCTCGGCCGGCCTCAGGCCCCTCCACTCTACCTGGCAGACACGTGCACGGCTCCCCCGTACGATCCCCTTGCCCATGTCGCCGTGTCCCGTCCCCAGCACGATGCGCTAACACACGACACCTATCCATAGAAATACGACTGTGCAAGATATGGCAATGCTCAACTTGGTCAGGACCGACCAGGAGGCGCCCACCATGCCCGTATGGTCACGTGACCTAGAAGTGACACTGCGCCGGCTGGCTTCTTCGGGGTCGACGTGATGCCACCAAAGAAGGTGCAGCTCTCGTCACGAGAACGGGTGCTATTTGCCCGATTGATCCAAGAGTATGAGAATAGGAAGTATAAGCCCGCTCTGAAAACGGCGGACGCTATCCTCAGCAAGGTGCCTGAGCACGGCGAGACAATCGCCATCAAGGGTCTCGTGCTCTTCACGCTGCAGCAGCGCGAAGAGGGCCTGAGGCTGGCCAAGCTCGGTGTCCGCCACGACCTGACTAGTTTTATTTGTTGGCATGCTCTCGGCATTGTATACCGTATGGACCGCAATTACGAAGAGTCGCTCAAATGCTACGCCCAGGCGCTCCGCATTGAGGGCGGTAACCTTAACTTGGTGCGGGAGTCCGGATTCATGCAGCTGCAGCTGCGCAACTATGCACCTCTCATTGATGCTCGCCTCGTTATACTGCGAACCCAGCCGCACTTGCGCACTAACTGGGTCGCGCTGGCCATTGCGCATGACCTGGCCGATAACAAGGCGCAGGCCGTCCGTGTCTTGGCAGCGTACGAGGACCTGAGCCGGGATGTTCCCAAACACAATTATGAGTTCAATGAGGTCGTACTGTACCATGCAAGCCTGTTGGAGCAGATGGGGGAGGCTGGTCAGGTACTTCAGCTGCTCGAGGAACAAAAGGCGCGCATTGTGGATGTGCCGGCGGCTGAGCAGCTCAAGGCGCGTGCACTTCAGATGACGGGCCGCAAGCAGGAGGCTGTCGATGCGTGGCGCCAGATGCTTGAGCGCAACCCTGACAACAAGCAGTACATCGCCAGCTACTTGGAGCTAGTCGCCGAGACGAAGGATGCACGCCTTGGCAAGCTGCTGGAGCTGCAGGGATTGTTCCCCAAGTCAGCTGCGATGCGGCGCATGTCCCTGCACATGGCGCAGGGTGAGGTGTTTACGGAGCTGGCGCGCGACTACCTGGAGCGTGCGCTAGTGAAAAATGTGCCGTCACTCTTTTCGGACATCAAGACCCTATACCAGCAGCCGGGCAAGCAGGCAGTGATTGAAGATCTGGTCGAATCTTTCCGTCTGCGCTGGGATCCTCACCAAGCAGAGGCCGCGAATGAACCGCCGTCGTCGTACCTGTTCGCCATGTACTACCTGGCGCACCATTACTCGTACACGGGCCGTCCCGACCTGGCCCTGACCTATGTGGATTCCATCCTGAAGCACACGCCAACGATGCCCGAGCTGCACATGACGCGTGCGCGTGTGCTTAAGCGGGCGGGTGCCTACAAAGCCGCGGCTGAGGCGATGCAGGATGCGCGGCACTTGGATGGCCAGGACCGCTACCTGAATACCAAGGCGGCCAAGTACCTGCTGCGAGTGAATGATGTCGAAGAAGCGTCCCGTGTGTTGAAGCTCTTCACGCGACCGGATGTGCCGGACCCTGTGGCCGACCTGGTGGAGATGCAAGCGATCGGTTTCCTGGTGGAAGCGGCTGAGGCGCACGAGCGCCGTGACGAGTATGGTCTAGCACTCAAGCGCTTCCACCAGGTGGACAAGACGGTGCAAGATATCTACGACGACCAGCTGGACTTTCACTCATACTGTCTGCGTAAGATGACGCTGCGGGCGTATGTGAGGACCATCCGCTTTGAAGACCATGTCTTTGCAACGCGCGACTATGTGCGTGCCGCTAAGGGTGCAGTGGCACTGTATGTGAAGCTGCACGACGATCCTCATCGCGAGAAGCCGGTGCCGACGAGCGTGGACGTGCCTAGCGAGCTGGACGAGAATACACCGCCGCCGGATATGGATCCCAAGGGCGAGGTGCTGCTGGCGACGGATACGCCACTCGACGTGGCGCACAATTTTCTTCGAAAGCTCCAGCTGTATGCGCCCCAAGATATCCAGACGTGGCTGTGTACCTTTGAAGTGGCGATTCGCCAGAACAAATGGCTGCTGGCGCTGCGGGCCCTCTCGCTGGCGAGCCGCCTGGACGCCACGCATCCTGAGTTGCATGTGCAACTGATCCGGTTCCGCCAAGCGGTTGAGGCAGCGGGCTCGCTTCCGGAGGTGGGCGCCAAGGCCCTGGCCTCGTTGCAGAATGATATGCCCGCTCTCGTGGCACCTGTGCCGGTGCTACAGACAGAATATCTCCAGCGCCACGGCGACGCGTCGGCTTCGCATGTCCTGGGTGCGGCTCGTGGCCTGTATGCTGCGCACGGCGATGCACATGCACAGGAGGCGGCGGAGCTTGTCTTCTCGCTTCTGAAACGAGACGGCGTGCCGCTGCGAGTTTTGGAGCAGGCGCATCAGTTTGTGCAGCAGCTGGCGGAGTGCGTGTCGCTGCCGCCCGCCGTGTCACCTGCAGCATTTGAACAGGGTGCTCATGCTCTATGGGAGCATGCTGAGGCTTTCTTGCCTTCTACTGCGACCGTATAGCGACGTTCACATCTTTCGTAGCAGATCGTCTTGGGCAGTGTTCACGAGCAGGCACCGACATAAATCCGCTGCAACAATTTTTTGGCCCAATGAAGTGTGGCGCAGCCCGCGAATAGGGCACTGAGTAGGCAGAGGTGGGACACGCGTTATACTGCGCCAGGGCGAAAGGTCATCTGGTCTCCATCCACCACTATCGCGGCGATAGGTCCGGGGACAGTCGCGCCTAGGCACGACTTCCTCTAGAGATACCATGAAGGCGGCCATTACGCCTCCGCAGGATGGCGAGGTATGTGGTGTGCGGGCATGGCCCGCGCCTGTGGCAGTGCTGACTGCAGATGACGCCCAAGGCGTGCCCAGCGTCGTTGGAGCAGAACCCATTTGACCTGCTGCAGGAGCGTAGTACGAGTACGAGTGGGCGTAGCAATGCCATGGGCATCATTGGCGTGGAACGCGCGGTGGAGCGCGCGAGCTCGCCGAGTGTATTGCTCACACCGGGCTATGCACAGGGACGCATGTCGACCGATATTGCGAATATGACGCCGATGGCGTCGTGCAATGCGCCCGAGTTTATGATCAAGTTACCCCCGGCCAAGGCGCGGCCGGACGTGAAGGAGGCGACGCGCCAGACGGGCTCGACCAAGGGGTATCTGCGTGTGCAGATTATAGAGGGGCGCGGTCTGAGTGTGTCGTCTCCTGAACACTCGCGGCCTTACGTGGTGGTGCAGTTTGACAAGAACGAGTATATCGGCAACCATGAGGAGAGCACGAGCGATGGCACTTGTCCAGTATGGAACAACGCCATGACGTTCGACGTAACGACAGAGCAGCAGAGCGTGCAGATCAGCGTATATGACCGAGTTGGCGATTGTGAGCAGCTGATTGGCACGCGGGATATCCAGCCGCGGCTGATTCACCGCTCGACGATGAAACGGTGGTACGCACTGTTTGCGCGCAACGAGGGGCAGGAAGAGGAGACGGTACCGTGTGGTGAAATCCATGTGCAGATCTCGTACGAGCGCCTGCCGCCCCGCAAGCTGACGGCGCGCGACTTTGAGCTTCTGAAGCTGATTGGTCGTGGCACATTTGGACGCGTCTTCCAGGTGCGGAAAAAGGACACGCAACGTATCTATGCGATGAAGGTCCTGAGCAAGCGGGAGATTGCAATGAAGAAGGAGGTGACGCATACCATGGGCGAGCGCAAGATTCTGGAAAAGAGTCTTGATTGCCCGTTCCTCGTGGGCCTCAAGTTCAGCTTCCAGTCCGAGACGGAGCTGTTCTTTGTCACCGACTACAAGTCAGGTGGTGAACTCTTTTGGCACCTGCAGCGTGAGGGACGCTTTACCGAGGCGCGCTCCAAGTTCTATATTGCCGAGCTGATCCTCGCGCTCGAGCACCTGCATAAGTACGACATTGTATACCGCGACCTGAAGCCTGAGAACATTCTGCTCGACGCGACCGGGCATGTGGCGCTGTGCGACTTTGGCCTGAGCAAGGCCGATCTTGGGGCGGGCGAGCTCACGAATACGTTTTGCGGTACGACCGAGTACCTCGCCCCCGAGATTTTGCTCGACGAGATGGGCTACAGCAAGCTCGTCGACTTTTGGTCGCTAGGTGTGCTCCTATTCGAAATGTGCTGTGGTTGGTCGCCCTTTTACGCGGAAGACACGCAGCAGATGTACCGGAATATCTGCTTTGGCAAAATCAAGTTCCCCCGCGGTGCGATCAGCGACGAGGGCAAGCAGTTTGTCAAAGGGCTTCTGAACCGCAACCCCAAGCACCGTCTCGGCGCGCAGCATGACGCGCAGGATCTTAAGGAGCACGTGTTTTTCCAAGACATGGACTGGAACGCCCTGGCGCAGAAGCAGATCCCACCTGTGTTCAAGCCGCTCGTGGAGTCGAACGACAGCGTGTCGAACTTTGACCCCGAATTTACGAGTGCGGACATTCGCGAGGTGGCTGACTTTGCGATCTCGGATGAGGAGGTCGGAGGTCCTGATGCGATCGAGGCGCACTCGAAGGAGGGCACCTGCTCCTCGAAAGCTATGGCGATTCAAAAACCCGAGCGCGGCGACAAGGAAGAGCCGCTCTCGAGCAGTGTGCAAGAAAAGTTCCGCGGGTTCAGCTACAGTGGCTCACCGGAGAGCTCTGTAAGCTATTTGGAGAATGCGATCCAGGCCATTGACTGGGGCCGTGAGGATGCGAAGGACACGTAGCGCCGGTACGCGCCCACTGGTGTGGGCTCCATAGATGGGTACAGCGCCTGCATAGCAGGCCCATGCACGACAGTACTACCGAACTACAGGCCACGTGCCTCTTAGAGGGCTGGGTCAGTGTCCGCACACGCACCATCGGGAGTGTTGGCAATGTAGTCCACAGCCTGTTGGACGGTGGTAATGGCGTCGGCGTCGGCGTCGGGGATCTCCTGTACATGTTAGGCACAGTACGCACAATGTTGAACTCCTCCTCGATGGCCATCACGACCTCAACAGAGTCGAGGCTGTCAAGGCCCAGGTCGTTCATGAACGACGCCGTGGGAGTCAGCTTGGCCGTATCGACCTTCTCGAACGACTTGAGCACCTCGTTGATGCGCGCTTTGATCTCCTCCAGCGAGGGGCCGCCAGCGCTAGCGTAGCCGCGCACCAGCACAGGCGCAGCCAGGGGCATGCGAGCCAGGGGAACGCGCGTCACCGGGGCAGCACGAGCAAGCATCGGCGAGGCACGCAGAGCGCGCGGGAACAGGGAGGTAGCAGCAGACAGCATGGGGTGATGGGAGCAAAGGTCGCCGCCGCGGCGACGAGCGCCGCGAGTCGGCCCCGATTCGGCCGAGACCACAACGAAGAAAGGCCGCGAGACGCCGCGGTCGCCGCTGGCGACAGCGACGAGCGATGAAGGGGCTGGCGTTCAGGAAGCTCAGCCGCTCCAGTACGTTGTACCACTGACATACAGCGTCGCACAGGAACCACCTGCTACGGAACCTCGTCACCTCCCTGCTGGAGCATGAGCGTATTGTCACGACCGTCGCCAAGGCCAAGGAGGCTTCGCGCCTCGCTGAGAAGATGATCACGCTCGGCAAGCGCGGCACGCCGACGGCTCTCTCAAGTGCTCAATCGTTCCTGTTCAACACGGGCACCAGCATGCCGCGCCTCGCCGAGATGGCCGCGCGCTACGCGGAGCGCCCCGGGGGGTACACGCGCGTGCACCTGATGGGCCACCGCAAGGGCGACCATGCGCCGCGCGCAGTGCTGGAGCTTGTGGACAACCCGACGGATGTGAAACTCGACATGACGGCGCGCACCGTCGCGCGCGAGGCGTACACGCTGCTCCACCGCGCCCAAAAGAACATTGGCTGGGCCGCCCTGCAGGCGCTCCTCGCGAAGCAGGCGTCGCTCCCGATCGAGTCCGACACGCGCTTCCATCCCCTTACGCGGAAAAATATGACCAAGCTCGTGCGCTACCGCGGCGAGGCCGCGCGCGCCGAGCTCGTGCAAAAGGCCCGGCAGTACCTCGAGCGCATGTGGGCCCAGGACCAGCTCGAGGGCAAGCGTCGCCCCGACACGGCGCGCTGGGATGCAATGGAGCTCTCGCGTCCGAGCCGCGGCCGCACAATCACGCGCCCCATGACGGGCGCGCGTGTGTACGCTGGTGAACTCGAGACGCATGTGGCTGCGACCGTGGGCACCGAGATCGAAGAGGCGCGCCCGATGCGCCGCCGCGACGGCTCCATCGCGCCTATGCGCCGCACACGCACGACCAAGCCCAGTGTCGTGCGCCTCGCGAAGGGCGTCTTTGCCAAGCGCCGCCTGCGGGGCACAACGACCCCCGTGCCATAGTGTCGACAGTTGCTGACTAAGCTACTTGCCTGTCGCGCCGCTTCTTCCGAAGCGGCAGCCATCGGCGTCGGTGCGTTGGCGCGATAGTGGGACGGCCTCCTGCGCCGCCTTGCTTTACAGCTGCCCGCTATGCGTGGGCACATACCTCCTATATCTCAGCCGTACGCGGCGCCGCGCGCACCACGGCTCCCCGCCTGGGTGCCGCGCACGCGGCCGCTACGCAGGCGCTTCGCCTCCGTACCCTGTGCCTTGGTCACCGGAGCCGTCCGTCCGCTCCGCCCGTATACCCCACTCTTGTTCCGTCTCTATCATTCCCGGCCAGCCGAGGCGTTGCCGCACGCCGATGTGTGGCGCCTCGTCTACGACCCGGCTGTCGAGCCTGATGCTCTCCGCCATGCACAGCACCTCTCGATTCCCGACACGGACATGCACGCAGCGCAGTCGCGCGCCATCCGCGATGCCCTTGTCCAGGTGCTGCACCATCCCAACGAGCCGCGCGCGCTTGCACACGTCCAGGATGCGCTCGCGCTGGCCTACACGAGCACTCTGGCCCCCTTCCACCGCCGAGCGCCTGGCGACGTGGGCGTGCCCGCGTCCGCGCCACGCGACACGGCACTTACGCTCCTGGGCCTGGCCGCCGAGGTCCTCGTATCGATCGGGACCGAGGAGGCCAAGGTCCTCGCCCGCAAGCTCCTGACGTATGCCCAGCTCCACGTCGGGTCTATACCCCTCGTCCATTTCCACCGCATGGCCGCGCAGCTGGGCCGGCGGCACGACGCACTGGGCGTGCTGCAGATGGAGCGTCTCGCATACAAGCACCATCCTCACGCAAACGACACGCCGCTGCGCCATGCGCGACTGCTCGCGGCGGCGGTCCTCGGGCACAGCGCGGATGTGGCGGCATGCTGGCAGGACCTGTCGGCCGCAGGACCTGTGCCGCCGGCGGCGCACCTGGCGCATGTGGCGCACTGTGTCGCGCAGGATGATGCGCCAGCACTGCAAGCCGCGCTCGCCCACATGCTGGCGGCGGGGCAGACTGTGCCGACGTCGCTATGGCTCGATCTAGTCGCTGCGTATCCGCCCCTCGCTCCCCTCGTGGAGCGGGAGCATGCCCGTTGGGCGCAGGGGTCGCCCGCTGACCTGCTAGTTGCACTGCTGCCCGCGATGCTCGCGAGTGGCATGGCGCGGTACGTGCCGGCGGTACTGCAACTCGCGCAGGTGCGTGGGAGCGACGCGCTGCCAACCCCCGATGACGTGCCTCCGACGTGGCGGGCCGCCGCCGAGGTCCTCCCGCCCATGGAACCGCACGCCGCGACGCTGGCGCTCGCTGCGACGTGGTGCGGCCGCCGCGGCCTCGTGGCGCCTGCGCTCGGGTTCTTTGAGGCTACACTGCGTGCAGCACAGCCCTACGCGTCGTCAACGGCGCTCCCGAATGAGCGGCGCCCGCTCTCTGCGCGCTGTGAGCCGCTCGCCGCCGTGGAGCATGCCGCGGTGGGCGTGGTGCAGGCGATGCGGCGCGCTGGTGACCCGCCTGCGGCAGTCGCATTCGTGCAGGCAGTGACGGGCGCATCGCTCGGCATGCCGCCGTGCGAGCGCGTGGCGCACCTGGCGCCGTGCGTGCCCCGCACGTCGTTGCTGACAGCCGCGTTGCTCGAATGTGCCGGTGCGCTCTGGTCCGTCCCGCTCGCTGAGGCTGCGCTGCGCGACGCGCTCGCGCATGGCCTGCGGTACAATGGGCGTATCCGGCGCGCATTGGCGCGCCTTATTGTGCAGTGTGTGGACGCGCACCGCGGCGAGATGAGCCACTTTTATGCGCAGCTTGCGCAGCCCTTGCGGCCACATGCCCCGGCGGCGTGCGTGAAGCGGCGCATCGACCAGCTGCAGCACGAGCTGGCCGCCCTCGGGTTTGAGGACCGCGTGCAGCGTGCGCTGCTCGCAAGCGATCGACAGCGGCGCGCGGCGGGTGAGCGCCACCCCGGCGGTGCCCTGCACGACTGGGTGCGCGACACGCCGCTGCAGCCCGAGACACCTGCGATGGCTCCGTCCATCGTGCCCGACGCAATGCCCGGCTCGGAGCCGCCTGCGCCTACCGGCGCCGCGTACGCGGAGCGCCTGCGCCTGCTCGCCGCGCTCGGCGACGTGGAGGGCGCGCAGCATGTGTTCCGTCGTCTGCTCGAGCAGCGCGTGGCACTCCAGACGTCTCATGTGGAGGCCCTGGTGCAGGTGCTGTGCCAAGGCGGCCGGGCGCGCGATGCGTCGTGGGTGGTGCGCGCGGTGCCGGGGTGGGGCCTTGCGCCGACGCTGGCCATGTATACGTGCTTGATACGCACGTACATGGACATGGGCGACTGGCGTATGGCGACGCGCGAGATCCGGCACATGCAAAAGAACGGACTGGTGCCAGATGCGCACTTGCAAGACACGGTGGCGACGGCGGCGGCACGCCGCGGCGGGCGCCATCCACATACCCCTCTTCCCACAGCTGCGCGCGACGACATTGATGTGGCGCACCTCGCGAGCGTGGCGCAGCACTACCAGCTGCTTATGCACCGGCACGCCTATGTCGCAGCGCAGCAGTTTTATGCTACATGCCTCGAGCGTGGCATGGTGCCTGACTATACGATGCGGCGCATGCTGCGTCGTGCGGGCCACTGGCTGCGCCATCGCACGAGTGGGCCCTTCGACGACGACGCACGCATGGCACTCGCCCTCCTCGACAAGAATGTGCGCGCCTCCAGCGCCGGCCACCAGTGGGATGCGTCTGCGCCATGGGGGCGGCAGCGCACGTTCCGCCGCGCGCTGCTTGCACTCGTGCGGGAGCTGATGGCAGGGCGCCTGGAAAAAGGCCCGCGCATGGATACCTCGGCCACTTGCGCCTAGAAGGACTATAGGAGCAAGTAGGCCTCACTCGGACGCGGGTGCCGCAGTGGGCGCAACACGCGCATCAAGCGCGGCGAGCGCCATGGCGCGACGGCGCTCGGCCTCTTCGCGCGCGCCGCTGCGCTGCGCCTGTGCGAGACTGAGCTCAAGGTCCATGTACCCCGCGCTCCGTGGCACAAGATGTGCGGCGTAGGCGACGCGGTGCAGGGCATTGAACACGGGCGCGAGCACGGGGCGCACCGGCTGCGGGAACCACAGGACGAAGGCAAACTCGTCCGACGGGTCGCCGCGCGGCCCGTCCGCGTGCGCCTGGTAGAAGCGCAGGTAGATCCACGACGTGATCCACGCAATTTGGATCGGTAGGAACCGCGGGAGGATCCCGAAGAAGCACGGCAGGTTAGCCAAGCCCACGACGAGCATCGGCATGTCCTGGGTAAGCAGGCAGTACGTACGCGCGCGCGGAGCCACTGTATGTGCGGCAGAGTCGCCTCCGGCACAAGCTGTGCATACGCCACGAGGAAGCCGGTGAGCAGGGTATGCGGGCCCTCCCAGTGCGTGGCGAAGAGCATTTGGTCGTTGCGCAAGAGGAGGCCCAGCATGAGGCCAAGGAACCATGTCACCGCATTTGACGAGACGATGACTACAGCGCTGAACAGCAGCATCTCCTGCGTGCCCCACTGTGTCTCGAGGAATGGTGCGGCAGCGGGTAAAAGAACGACAAAGAGCACGAACTGGGTCAGTGCACGCCACACACCTCAATCCACGTCGAGGTCGCAAACGCCGACGTAATAAGCACCCTGCGTGAGTCCCACACACGTACCATGGGAAGCGCCAGCTGGCGCCGACCACGAGCACGAGGGCCGTCGCGTCGTACACGAGGGACGAGCCGAGCATACGCACGGCGGCGAGCGCTGCGGTGAAAATACACAGCAACGCAAGCAGCACGCGCGCACCCGGCGGTAGCGCAACGGCCTGTGCGTAGACGTTCGCGACGCGCTCGCGCACGGCCTCCGTCCCACTGGGCGCCATGACAGGGAAAGGGACGGAGTGGCGCGTGGAATTATGTAAACGAACAACCTACTTAGTGCGACGCGTGCCATTCGGGGTCCGCGCTTAGATCCATGGTATGCGAGAGGCGCCTCGACTGACGGCGCCTCATCTTCTCCCGACGAAGAGCCTTATAGTCTTCGTGCTGCACATACACGTCCTCGTCCTTGCCGGGCCAGAGAATCCGCCGCGTAATGACAGCATGCACATGCATGCTGAAAATAAAGAGCCAAGTAGCGACAATCATGATACTCATGATGCTGCCCACCCACTTGAGGCCCTCGCTGCGGAATGCCTTGCCCAGGGTGATCGTGGCGATTGTGAGACCCGTGTTAGGGAAAACAAATGCCCACCAATTGAGCCTGAACTTGAGCTCGCGCGCGGCCATGAGCGTGGCAATGAGTGCAATGCAGAAGAACCAGACGCCCATGCTCCAGATGAACACGGCCACCCATATGGCCAGCGTCACAGTGATCTGGACACCAATAAGCTGCTGCTGCTCGTCGCTGAATGCGCCGCCAGGGCCATTCATGTCGAAGTGCAGGTAGTAGCTAAAGTAGTTGATGTAATTCCGCGGGAAGTTCATCGCCATACCGAACAAGGCGAGCGCCGTGAAACTCGGCGGTCCGACCGCGATAAACATGGCAGGGCGCGCGGCAGGCGGCGGCAGACCAAACTCGATCATACGGCGCACGTACAGCACGGACATGAGCGTGGCAACGGTAAAGCCGAGGCCCTGTGCGGTGATACCGGCAACGAGAATTGGCACTGCATGCTCCGGTGGCTGCATGCCACCTGTGACAGACGCAATCGTACCGCTAAGCATGAAGGGGAAAATGGGCAAGTCCCACGCAGGGGTCATATCGATTAGCTTGAGTTTGGGAGAAGTGAACAGCAACGCGTACTGGGACACGGCCAATATAAACGTCAGTGCCACATAGAGCCAAAACAGAATACGCAGAACCCAAATCAGCCACGGGCCTGTATTAGGCTCACCGTAGCGCCCCATACACGAAATGATGGTCGCCGTGGACAGAAAGAGGGGACCCAGGAACAGCGATTCAGTCGGATGGGTGATCGACTCGAGGAACGTCTTAGGCCAGCGGACAAAGCGGTAGGTCATGCACGAACACAGCGTCACAAACACGACCAAGTCGAAGATATATACCACCTTGCCGATCGTGTTGAGGCCATCAAACGAATGGGGCTGCGTGCCACCATTCAAAAGGAGAGCAAGACCACCCGTAGCCATAGGCAGTGTGAACCACGCCCACGTAAAGTGCTCCAGACGATCAAAAAAGTTTCGGGGCTCCCGCATCGAGGGGCCATCGTCACTGGTTACGGCAGGGGCAGCCTTCACCACCGCCGGCTCTTTATCGGTATAGTTATGTACAGCGTAGACTTCGTCACGATCTTGCCGCATGAGGTGATGATCACGAACCAAGTCACCTATTTGTACAAAGGAAGGCGCCGGGCGGCGCCCGGCCGGTCGGCGCCCTGAGTCCCAGGTCCCAGGGGTGCACGCTTGAAATAAACTTAAAATGATAAGTTTATGCAAAACAGCCAACCCGATGCCTCCACACGAAGTATGTGCCCCTGGTAACACAAATCCGGTGAGCGTATTATGCGGCACCATCGCCACCTAGTCCACTTTGCATTGGACAAATTTACGTAAGTATATTGTTGGCGTAACAGGCACTTGTGCGTCTAGTAGGACGCGAAACTTTCGTTCAAAGCACAGGCACCACGATTTCCGCATGCTATGACACACTACAGGCCCACGAGCCCTATTCCGCCATAGAGAGCCTACGACAGACGTAGCTGCCGCTACACGATGCTCCTCCCTCGCCCAGCATCAGACCTTGCGTGCACGAGCAGGCACACGCTGGGTCCTCGACAGCTGGTTGTGTCTGGGATTTATGCGGATGGCCGCTCGTCGCCCGGCTCACCGCCTGCCAACCTTGGCTTGTCCAGTCGCCATCCTAGGCGTCACCATGTCTGGGGAGGAAAGTACTACGCGATTTTCTGCATCAGAAGTCAATCTCCTAATTTACCACTACCTGAAAGAATCTGGCTTCCTCCATACATGCTTTGCTCTTCGGTACGAAGCGCGCTTGGATGACTTGCCGACGGCACGCGAACCGATTGTACAGCCAGGCCAGCTGCTGCACTATCTGCAGCGGGGACTCATGTATGTCAGTGCAGAGCGCGAAGTGGAAAAGGTACGTTTCTCCGCAACTGACACACTAGGGCGAGACAGCGACGGTGCCAGCACCCCAGGCCCTGGTCACGCCCGATGCAGTGAAAGCGCATGTGCGCCTTACGCCGCCGCCGCCAGCGCCTGAGAAGAGCCAACCGCAAAAAGATGCCTCTGCACAGACCATGGAGCCGAGACCAGCGCCCGCCCTCTCGCCGGCGCCTGTTCCGCCGGCTCACCAGCCCGTGCCTGTGCATCCCGAGCCCGTGCCTTCACCGGCAACATCAACAAAGCCCTCGAACGACGTCGGGTCGAAGCGGCACGCAGGATGGGGCGATGAAACATCTGAAAAGCGTGCCAAGACGGACCCCGATGACATGGATCTGTCCGACGATCGCGAGTCGAGTGCCCACGCGCAGCCAAAAAGCAAGGTGAAAAAAAGCGGGCATGCACACCGCGTGAATGGTCCCAAGGGCGCACAGAAGCTGCCTGGTCCGGTCGTGCCGCGCTCTGAAGACTCGAACGCGACTGTGCTGACAGGGCATGGGGCCGAAGTGTTTGCCTTGGCCTGGAACCCCACTGTTCCCAACTTGCTGGCAAGTGGTGCAGGGGATGCGACGGTGCGCATTTGGGATCTTGCCTCGTCAGGCGAGCTGCCCGCAGTATGCAAGCACCTACCTCCTACGCAAGCGAAAAATGTGTCTACGGTGGCCTGGAATCCCGACGGCACGCTTCTGGCTTCGGGTTCGTACGATGGTATCCTGCGGCTCTGGACGCCCCAGGGCGACCTGCATCTTGTCATGTCTATGCACCAAGGGCCCATCTTTGCGGTGCGCTGGAACCGCAAGGGCAACATGCTCCTTACGGGCAGCGCTGATGGGACGGCCATTGTCTGGGACGTGAGCAGTGGGCGCACGCGGCAACAGCTCAGCCTGCATTCGGACAATGTCCTGGATGTGCAGTGGCTCACTGGTGACTCGGGCAGCCATGTGACTCATCCGAATCCAAGCTTGGCGGATGCCATCTTTGCTACATGCTCGGCGGACAACAGTGTGCAGGTCTGCAAGGTGGGCGACCCCAAGCCTCTCAAGTCTCTGGTGCGTCACACAGACGAGGTTAATTCGATCCGCTTCGACCCGTCGCAGTCCCTCATCGCATCGGCTTCGGACGATGGGGCGGTGCATGTATGGGCCGTGGATGTACCAGGTGTGGCAACGTGCCCCGTTGAAATGGCGTCCGACCACAGGGCCCCTGTCCGCGTGCTCCAAGGGCACAAAGAGGAAGTGTATGCGCTCGCCTGGTGCCCCACGGGCCCCGGTTCGACTCATCCCGATCAGCCGCGTATGCTTGCGTCGGCCAGTTTCGACCACACAGCTCGCCTTTGGAACGTGGACATGGGAGAGTGTGTTGAGGTCATCGACAAACACGAGCGCAGCGTCTATGCGCTGTGCTTCAGTCCATGTGCGCGCTACTTGGCGACGGGCGGCATCGACCATCGCGTCGTCGTTACGCGCATCGCGGTACGTGATTTCTACATGGAACTAATAATGCAGGATGGAGAGCCCGTCTATGAGTACGTGGGAGGGGGTCCCGTGATGGATATCGTGTGGCACACTCGTTCCTCGCAGGAGCCACGTGGCCCGAGCCAGCGGCTGGCCGTCGCCATGGCGGACAAGACCCTCGTGGTCCTAGATCTCAGTGCGAATGTGTAGCCACGTGTAGTATAGACATCTTCGTCACGTGTAATCGTACGTAGTTTTGTAATATGTCACGTGTCACGTGGAGAGCGTCTGCGAGCCCTCTACCAGCCCGGATCCTAGCTGTGTCTTCCAACGCACATCACTACCTCAAGTCCTTGACTGACTGGCCACCACCAGCTCAGTTATTTGATCAGGAGCTTACAGAAAACTACACTGTATTGTTCCTTGTACCACTTTCTGTGCCTAGTTCCTAAATTATCAATATGGCCAAAGTTGGAGTTCCTAGTATGTATTCAGAGGGGATCCTCGAGAACAAAATGCTAACGCTTAACAGAGAACATCGCCGCTGTTGCTGCCCCTGAGGTCGGCTCGGTTCGTCTTTTCGGCAAGTGGGAGTACGTATTTGCATATGGAAAGCTGGTGCTAACACGATACAGCGCTCAGGATGTCGAAGTGAAGGACATCTCCCTCACCGACTACATCTCGCTCCGCAACGCCGTGTACGCCCCTCACACTGCCGGCCGCTACGCCACCAAGCAGTTCCGCAAGGCCCAGATGCCCATTGTCGAGCGTCTTGTCAACGCCCTCATGTTCCACGGCCGCAACAACGGTAAGAAGCTCATGGCCGTCCGCATTGTCGCCCACGCCTTTGAAATCATCCACCTCCTTACCGACGCCAACCCTATCCAGATCCTGGTTGACGCTATTATCAACACGGGTCCCCGTGAGGATTCGACCCGTATCGGTTCGCAGGGTACTGTCCGTCGTCAGGCCGTCGATGTGTCGCCTCTGCGTCGCGTGAACCAGTCGATTGCGCTCCTGACTACTGGTACGCGTGAGTCGGCCTTCCGCAACGTGAAGAGCATTGCCGAGTGCCTTGCTGATGAGCTCATCAACGCCGCCAAGGGTTCGTCGAACTCGTTCGCCATCAAGAAGAAGGACGAGCTCGAGCGTGTGGCCAAGTCGAACCGTTAAAATTTGTATGGGTACCAAGCAGGCTCGAGTACGTTGTCCACTCGCCGCTTGTGCTCGGGCGCATGGAGGCTGCCGAACAGGAGGGCGAATCCTGCTCAGGTCGCCCTGTGTATATCCTCATGGGTCGGTCATGGACTGCGTTGCGTCTACGTACATCCACCGTCTGTGGTGTCTTTGGGTATCCACAGACGAATGGCAGTCCCTTGCTTTATCCCTGGGAAGCTAGCCTCTATTCTCCTATATTTGAATTAGCTATGTCAATCTAGGACGACACAAAAACGATGTGTCTTTTGCAAGGACGTTCTAGCAGTACTGCACGCGTAGGACGGACGGTTCGGCGCTCTGTGAGTCACGTGTTAGTCTCCACTAGGTCGTCAAGATGTTGGACGCCCGGGCACCCACACGATTGCTACGCCCTGGTTTTTGGTATGGCGTTCAACATTGGCCGAGCATGGCCGACATGTCGGCTCGCCACTCCTCTCTTTTATTCATTCTCGCGCCCCGCCCCAGTGCTCCCGCGGGCTTGGAAGCCAACTTCGCTATACGTGGCGCGACCGCTGCAGCAGCAACGTTACATGTCGAAACAAGAGTGGCAAGCGCTGCACAAGCAAAAATTGATCCAGGTCGAGCAAGAAATGAGAGAAAAGCGTAAGCGTAATCAGAGCGCTGCCATGTATGCAGCAGCCGTGGTACGTTTGGGCGTGCCTGACGACAGCTGATCTCCGCACTCGGATTAAGCTACGCAGCTGTGCCGCTGTACCGCGCATTTTGCTCGGCTACTGGGTACAGCGGTACGCCTATGACTGACCCATCGCGCTTTTCTGAGCCATCCCGCTTGGTTCCCTCCTACAAAGACCCGCTCAATGATACCAAAGCGACACAGCGCATTCGCGTGTCCTTCAATGCGAGCACATCTGACCAGATCCCATGGACGTTTGTACCAGAGCAGCGCGAGATCTATGTGCTTCCAGGTGAGACAGCTCTGACGTTCTTCAAGGCCCACAACGAGTCCGAGCATGATATTATCGGTATTGCCACCTATAATGTGATCCCCGACCGTATCGCCCCCTACTTTAACAAAATTGAATGTTTCTGCTTTGAAGAACAGCGCATTCGTGCTGGAGAAGAAGTAGATTTGCCTGTGTTCTTCTTCCTTGATAAGGACATGTTGGAGGACAAGGAGACACGCGACGTCAAAGACGTCATCCTGGCCTACACCTTCTTCAGTGCTCGTCGTAACCCCGCGAATGGACAGCTTGAGTACGTTCCATGACCTATGTGATGCATCTAACGCAACAGGCCTGACACAGATTTGTCTCTGTACCGCGTGGGTAAGGACTCTTTATAGCACAGGCGTAGAATTACAATATACGGATATGCAAGAAGAAAGTCGGAGTTATCTACTCGCTCTTCTTCTTCTTCTCCTTCTTCTCCTTCTTTTCCTTCTTCTCTTTCTTCTCGCCCGCCTCTGCAGCCATTTCCTTGGCCTTCTTGGCCTCCTTCTTTTCCTTTTTACGGCGCTTGCGCTCCTCCTCGTCCTCGGCGCTGCGGTCGTCACCCTCAGCCTTGCGCTTCTTCTGGGACTCCCTAGGAGCTTCATCATTTTCGTCGTCATCGGCATCCTCGTCGTCATCTTCATCCTCGTTGGCAGTGTTTGTAGGGGCCATAGACACGTCCGCAATAGATGTATCCGCGCCAGCCTCGGCCTCCGACTTGGAGTAGTCGACGTACTCCTTCGACCACTTCTCGGGTGTCACACCCTCAATCTCGTGGCCGTGCTTATCGAGTTTGCCCTCCTTCACCAGCTTCTTCTTCTCTAGCGCCTTGGGACCAAGACCCCAGCGGCGCGGGTACGTGTCACGCTCCATGATGCAGCGCTTGACCTTCGCCACAATGCCATGGTCGCACGTCGACAGATCCACCGTGGTCATCTGGGCAATGCCGATCGCGATGGCCTCGCCCTTGGTGGTGATAAGAACGACCTCGTCGTTCAGCTCAATGTTCGACTCGAAGCGGAGAAGACCTGGGATCATCAGCTTGGCACCGTAGCAGACAGCATTCACCGCACTGTCCTTGACAACAATACGCTTGTAGCCCACAAGAAGGGTTTCCAGAGGACGAATGACCTGGCGGAGGTACGATTCATCACGCTGGTTGTCATAGAGCCATTGCGCATCCAGCACATCGTGCATAGTCACAATGTCATCGTTCTCGCTCAGAGCACCGCTGCGAACACGACGGAGCTCCTGCATGTGACCGCCAACGCCCAGTAGGAGACCCAGGTGCACACACAGCGTGCGGATGTAAGTACCAGCCTCGCAGCTTACCCAGAAGACAGCGAGGTGGCGGTCATTGTCGAATTCAATAAGCTTGGATTCATAAATAGTGCGGATACGCAGCTGGCGCTTCACAGCCGAAATCAGCGGAGGGCGTTGGAAGAGAGCACCTGTAAGCGTCTCGAGCACGCGCGGCAGCTTGCTAGGGTCCTCCAGCTTGTCATGTAGACGCAACACGGCCACGTATTCCTTACCGGCGCCCTGCTGCGACTTGACCAGACGAGTTGCCCGGTCAATGCAAACGATCAGGCAGCCAGTCACCTTTGGGTCCAGAGTACCCGAGTGACCCGTCTTCTCTACACGCAGAATACGGCGCATCCAAGCAACGACTTCGTGCGAAGACGGGTTCGACGGCTTGTCCAGGTTGATGACACCGCTGCTCACATGCGATGCAATATCACGCTTGAGCGGCGAGCAGCCGTGGGGGATCGGGGTGAAGTGACTGCTGCGCACAAGAAGCTTGTCATAGTCCTTCAGAAGTAGAGGCCATTCAGAAAAGCGTAGACTCTGGCCAGAGTTGTCTGGCTTGATCATAAAGTCGGCGTTGTCAGCCATGGCCTGCCACGATGCACAGCTAACTTTTTTCAGGCCACGGACGACGAGCGACCAGCCTAGGCCATGTGTAGCCACGTGGTCAGGTCACGTGTGGATGTGGGTTACCATTTTGCAGTTCTGCGTGCTACTGCTCTCTTCTTACGCTTTGCTGATCCAAACCAGTAGGCCGCTTGCATTACATTGAACATGGCTGTCACCAAGACGAACAAGGTTGTTGGCGCTGGTGCGTCCAAGGCTACTGCCAAGGGCCACAGCTTCTTTATTGACTTCAGTGGCCCAGCCAACGATCAGGTCCTGGACGCTGACGCTTTCGAGAAGTTCCTGCACGACCGCATCAAGGTCGACGGCAAGCCTGGCCAGCTTGGCGATGCCGTGCAGATTACCCGTGAGGGTGAGGGCAAGATCTGGGTGAAGACCACCATCCCCTTCTCGAAGCGCTACCTTAAGTACCTGACGAAGAAGTTCCTGAAGCGCGCTGAGCTCCGTGACTGGCTCCGTGTGGTGGCTACCTCCAAGCCCGGCTTCGAGATCAAGTTCTTCAACGTCTCGTACGACCAGGAGGAGGAGGAGGAGGCTGACGAGGAGTAATTTCCTCCGTCGCCCCTGCTCATAGGCACGATGCTATTGTGATAGAAACCATGGTAGTTTCGTGATCAAAAAAATATGCTGCTTGCCACACACAAGCACTATCTAGCGATCCAGGGCCATATGTTAGTAGCCCTTCGGGATTTGGCGCTTATGACCCGAGCTGCGCTTCTTACCGTCCCGCTTGTCGCGACGCTTTTGCGCGCGGAGCTCCTTCTTCATGCGCGCATCCACCATCTTATAGCGGCCCTTGGTGCCCTTAGGACGACCCTTGATACCGCGGTTCGGACCACGAGCAACAACCAGCTGGGGTGCCTTCTTCTCAGTCTTCTTGCCGCTCCGGGCCAAAATCTTACTGATGTTCTCGGCCTTCTCTCGCTCAGACAAGTCGGTATTTTCATTGATTGCCTCGGCCTTCTTTTGTGCTTTTTCGAGTCGCATAGCAGCACGGTGCTTCTTACGCGCCTTGGCTTCAGCAACCTTTTTGATAGGACGAGCATCAAGGGCGCGCTGGCGCGCACGCAGTGCATCGACAGCCTCCTTGGTGACGGGGAGGTTGGTCCGGTAGTGCTTGTTCTCGTCCTCCAAGAACCATTCCGGCAGGCCTGCCTTGTCATTAAAACTGTGGCGATTAAATCCTTGGTTCACCAAGTCTGTCTTGGTAACCTGGCGGTTTACAAGCGCGTGGGCCAGAGAGACAGCCTCAGCTGTGTGCAAGCCATGTTGCTTGATGCGCGCTTGCTTGGCAGCTTCAACATCTTCATCGTGCACATCCCATTCACCGTCTGGAATTTCATCGTTGGTGGTCGAAGGCACAAGCTCAATGTCGTCGCCATAGGTCTCTTCCTCCTCCTCCGAGGCAGAGCTCTCTTCCACCTCACTGTTCTCCGTCTCGAGAGGAGGTGTCGAATCCCTCGTCGCTTCTGTCTCGGGAACAAAGTCCTCGAGAGGAACCATATCCTCAAAGATTGGATTGTCAAACCACATCGCTGATGCCGCGCTCTGGTGCTGGGCAGCTGCACCAGAAGGTTCCAGGTTTGTAAGGAGAGCCGACTCCTTCACAGGCCCTTTCTTTGTCTGGCGCCTCTTGGCCTGCGGGACTTGTGCGGTGGATTTTATCTCTTCACGATCGTCATCGTCATCCTCTGCATCATCTGAATCGTAGGTCTCTTCGTGGAACTTGCGCTTGTTCATGGCATCGTAGCCACGTGCCACAGGCCCTTCGTCGCTGTCTTCGTCCTCGTCTTCTTTCTGTTGAGAAATACCGTCCCATTCTTCGTATTTGGAAGAATGACGACGTGCCTCTTTTGCGCGGAACTTAGCATCCTTGCGTTCAAGGTGATCCTTGTATTGCTCGTACATAGCATCCACGTTGGACTCCAGCTCACGCAGGCGAGCCTCTTTGTCGTCCTCGTCCTCGCCTTCGTCCTCGTCTTCTTCGGCGCCGTGGGTCTCGTCTCCCATGTCATCGTCGTCAAGCGCATCGTTGGCATCCAGCAGCTCAGTCGCGCGCGCATGGCGAGGAGCATGCCGCCCCTCGATGGCGTCCAACGAGAACATATCTTCACCATGCAGAGCCTCATCGCGCCAATCCTGACCAATGTCTGTGGCTGGGGTCATATTGAGCTGGAGTTTCTGGAGGGCCTTGGCACGAGCCTCGTTGCGTTTCCTACGCTCCTTGCGGGCCCGCTTCTGAGCTTCTTCGTTGAGGCGTGAAAGTTCTTCGTCAATGGCTTCCTCTTCGTTCAAGGGCTCCATTTCGACGGTGGCTTGGGCATCTTCGTTGTCTTTCTTGGCCCGATCCAGATCGAGCGACATACGCACTGCCTTGCGCCACTTGATAAGGACCGAAAAGTCGCGGCGGCCAAGCACTTTGAGGTCCTCGCAATTGGCTTTTACGTCCTCCGATGTAGCCGCGTGCTTGAGAAGAGCCTTGTCTTCATCCGTATCAAAGGTAATACGGTTGTAGGTACCCAGGACGGCAATCGGGTCCGTGGCACGGATGTACTCGTTGGCACCGACGGTTTTATACAGGGTATAGTTGCCGTCCTCGTACCCCTCGCGCTTTCGGCGCTGCTTCTCGGGGTTAACGACATTTTCAAGGAGATTGTGCGAACTGGCACCTTGCATAGGATCTGAATCGAGCTCCTTGAAGACGTGGCGGGGATCCAGAAATTTGGGATCGATACGCGAGAGGTTCCGAAAGTTTTGGCATACAACGAAAATCTCGGCAGAGACATTACGCGAGGACGGCGGCTTGGTCGCCTCGACGTTGTGGAAGAGTTGGTTGAATACCCACATGAGATTGTTGTAATCTTTCGAGCGGAATACCTTGGTCACAAACGTCCCGCCAGGACTCAGGAACTCCACGGCGAGCTTGAGCGCCTGCAGGGTAAGCTCAGATTGTGTGTACGCGTCCTGCACCCAGGCCGTACCGACATTGGGGGCACCGTCGTGCAGCACAATGTCAGCACGCCAATCTTTGAGTGTCTCACGGAGTTGGTCACGACATTTGAACGAATTGATATCTTCGGCGAAGGTGATGCAGCGTGGGATGGGTTTGATGGCGACGAGATCAACACCCACAATAAGACTTCCAGGAGGCATATGCTTGCTTGCTACCTGGAGCCAACCACCAGGCGCAGCACACAAATCGATACAACAGCGTGCATTCTCAAGAAACTTGTATTTTTTGTTCAGCTGCACAAGCTTGAAGGCGGCACGCGAGCGGTAGCCTTGTTCCCTGTAGGAGTGTGAGAGATACACGATATACGTACTTGGCAAGCCAGTAGAACTTGTCGAGACGACCCTTACCCGCCTTTTTTTCGTGCTTTCCCATGGCTTTGGGCGGCGATCGTCGACAGGAGCGCCACGGCGTGTCATGCTGAACATTTTTTGGTCGGGCTTGGCTAAGCATGTGCACGTGACCTTTTCGCGGCGCCAGAAGAAAAAGCCCGCCGTGGTGAACCCATCCGCACGATGGAGCCGGCGATGGACGACATCGACTACTCGGACATCGAGGCGAAGTACGCCGTACCTCTGGATGAGGGGCTTGAGAACGTAATTGTTATCAATGGTGTTCCTGTGATCACAGAGGCAAAAGAACAACGCCTGCTTGAGGCCATCCAGAAGCGCTTCCGCACATACGCTAACATCGAGATGGATTTGGCATCGATCCACCTGCCCTATGCGGACAATGGTGAAAGCAAGGGATATGTGGTGATTGAGCTGCAGGATGCTGATGAGGCAACGCACGCCATTCGTACCATGAACGGCTATGCCTTTGATAAGAAGCACCGCTTCGTGGTGAACCGGTTCACTGACATTGAGCGTCTGGCAAATATGGAAGAGACGTACCAAGACCCCGAGGAAGAGCCATTCGAACAGCGCGGGCACTTGCGCTCGTGGCTCATGGACGAGGCCGGCCGCGACCAGCTTGTCATGTGTGCGCGCGACGACGTGCAGGTCATGTGGCATAACCGGACTGCGCAGCCGCTCGAGGCGCACAAGCGGACCCGCTGGACCGAGTCCTATGTGCAGTGGTCGCCGCTCGGTACCTACCTCACTACCTTCCACCTGCAGGGTATCGCTCTATGGGGTGGCCCGACGTGGGAGCGCATCATGCGATACCCCCATCCGGGCGTGCGCCTCGTTGACTTTAGTCCGGATGAGAAATACATGGTGACCTGGTCGCCGGAGCCCATCCAGGTGCCGGAGAATGCACCGCAGGGCCCCCAGTTCTTCGCACCGGAGGACGAGGGCAACCGCGTGGCTGTCTGGGAAGTCCGCACCGGTCATTTGCTGCGCACATTCCCCATCGTGCAGGAGGATTCGGCGGGCCCGAATGGTGTCGCTGTGAAGGGCTTCAGCTGGCCCTACCTCAAATGGAGCGGCGACAGCAAGTACTGTGCCAAAGTGACGCCAGGCAAGTTCATTAGCGTGTACGAGCTGCCCTCCATGGGCCTGATGGACCAGAAGAGCATCAAGGTGGAAGGTGTTGTGGACTTCGAGTGGTGTCCTTTGGGCGACAAGGACAAGGAAGCCCTGGAGATGTGGCAGGACGGCAAGAACCCGAACCTGCCCAAGGGCTTCAAGAAGCCGCGGGACAACATGCTGGTGTACTGGCAGCCCGAGGTACAGAACCAGCCGGCCCGTGTCACGGTCATGAGCATTCCCAACCGGGAGATTCTACGTTCGAAGAATCTCTTCAATGTCGCCGACTGCAAGCTCCACTGGCACCCGCAGGGTGACTATCTTTGTGTCAAGGTGGACCGGCAGACCAAGACCAAGAAGACGGTGTTCTGCAACTTCGAGCTCTTCCGCATGCGCGAGAAGGACTTCCCGGTCGAGGTGGTCGAGCTCAAGGACCCAGTAGTGGCCTTTGCATGGGAGCCGCAGGGCAGCCACTTTGCGGTGATCTCGAGCAACGACCCGAATCTGGGCGTAGTGGCGCCAACCATTACTCTCAAGACGCAGCTGAACTTCTTCCATCTTCATCCCCGCGGTGACTTCCGCCTGCTTAAGTCGTTCGACAACAAGTCTTGTAACACTCTCTTCTGGTCGCCGCGCGGTCGCCATCTGCTCGCTGTCACCCTCGGCTCATCGTCCAAGTTTGATCTGGAGTGGTACGATGTGGACTTCAACAGCGATACGCGCCAGAACAGCGCGGGTGAAATGATCGAAGAAGTGAAGCTGATTGGCAGCGGCGAGCACTACAGCATCACAGACGTCGAGTGGGATCCCAGTGGCCGCTATGTTACCACCTCGTCGAGCTTCTGGCGCCACTCGATGGAGCACGGCTATGCGATCTGGGACTTTAGGGGCAATGAGCTGCAGAAGAATGTGATGGAGCAGTTTAAGCAGATTCTGTGGCGCCCTCGGCCCAAGACGCTTCTGAACAAGGAACAGATGAAGAAGGTGCGCCGGAACCTGAAAGAATACTCCAAGACCTTCGATCAAGAAGACCAGGAGGCGGAGATGAGCCAGGCCCTGGCTCACAAGGAGGAGTACAAGCGCATGCTCGACGACTGGAAGGCGTGGCGCAGTCACAGTCGCGAGAATCTCCTGGCCGCGCGGAAGGAGCTCGGCATCGAATCGGTGGTCGTCGCGAGCGCCTCGCAGCTGGAGAAGGAAAGCACCGAGGAGGTGCAAGAGTGGGTCGAGGAGGTGTTCGAGGAGAAGGAGGAAGTCATTGCGTAACAGAGCCACTGGCGGCCCATGTTGCGTGTTGCTACATAGATCACAGCACACGACGGCTCCTACGAAGCTTACTTGGTAGCACCGTGCACCTTCTTCCACTGAGCGTTGGCGCCCAGGAGGGACGAAAGGACACCAGCCAGACCAATGACACCGTCGTTGGCGTTGATCAGGCCCGTAGCCGTACCGGGGTTGACCCAATCGCAGCAGTCCTGCAGCATCTGGAGACGCACAGCTTTGGTCTCCGAGGCGATCTGGTTGAGCTCGACACGACGCTCGGCCTCCTTCTCGGCAGTGGCCTTGGGGCGCACAGCGAGCTTGGTGCGCTGCGACAGGTTGTACAGCTTGTACACGCCGCTCACCAGCGAGAACGTCAGACCAGCCGCCCAGAAGCGCGCAGCGTTCTTCGCGATCTTCTCGTACGTGGCCTTTTCAAACTGGTACGCCTTTGAGCCGTGCACCCACTGGAGAGCATCTAGCATAAGATAGAAGGCGTAGCCCAGCTGACGACCCAGCGCCAGCACCCTGATCACGGGGTCAGGCGTAGCAAGAGCCTTGAGGGCGGCCTGGAAATGCTCCAGGAACTTGCCGATACGGAAGACTGGGTAAGATACGCATGTACGTACGCTTGCGGCTCAGAGCAATGCTCGACTTAATCGAGGAGAAACGGGTCACCGTCTCCTTCGTCGCGCCCGTCGTGGCAAAGTACCAGGCCAGGAAACGCGCCAAGTACTGCACAGCACGCGAGGATTTGTCGCGACCAACGGTGGTGCTCCAGAACTTGAGCTGCACATGTTAGGCAGAACCGTGATGGAATACATACCAAGTTCGAGACATACGGGTGCATCACAATTTGCTGAGCCGAGGCCATATTGTCGCAAGAAGCAAGCGAAGCGCGACGACGATCGGCTCCTGATGCCGGGGTAACCGGTTGTGGAGAAGCGCCCGCCCGTCGGACCAAATGCCCTTTGCTGATTCGTTGCTATCTGCCCTACCTGCAAGTCCCGGCGAACGACGCGTTGCCGGCTGCGTCTGCACGTGAAGGACACTACATGACCGTGCACGACCGTTGCGTGGCTGAGGCCGCGGCAGGCCGTTCAGCCGTGCCGCTGGCCTCGCGTGCGAGGCGCACCTCGATCGTCCGAAGAGCGGCCTCGGCCTGGGCGACCATGTGCTCTGCCACAGAAGGCGCATTGTTCTGAGGCTGGACCTTTTGCAAGGGCACCGTCGACCGAGGCTGCATGCGACGGCCCAGTCGCACAGCACGCTCGTATACGCTTCTCGCCTCTTTTAGGTCCGATACGCGAGTGTCAGTTTCACTAGCCCCTCGCCCAGCGATGAGCATGGCTCCATAGTTCATCATCGCAGGCAAAAAGTCTGGGTTAGAGGTACGGAGTACGTACTTCGTGCGGCAGCAGCAGCGAACCATTCGCGCGCATTGTGGTCATCGGGGAGGACGCCATGCCGCACCTTGTGGTCCTCGCGGCCCTCCTTGGTTGTTGGCATGGCTTCAGGATGCAGATACAAGAGCCCCACGTTGTGTGCACTCGCAGCGTGCCCTTTCTGGGCAGCTTGCATAAAGTAGCGCGAAGCTAGCGCAGAGTGCTTGGCACATTCGGCCATGAGACCATCTTCAGCCTCCTTCTTCGCGCGCTTGAGATAGATCGTTCCCAGTGCATGACTAGCAAGTGCGCTGCCGCCGCGGGCTCCTTGCTGGAAACACGAAGCTGCACGGGACTTATCTTCCTCTATGAGCTGGCCCGAGTAGTACAGTTGACCTAGCTCATACCAGGCATCCGCGTACCCGTTCCGGCCGGCCCTTTGCCATAGATCAATGGCCATTTGCACCTGCTTTTCATCTCGCTGGGGGCCCGTCTGCGATACGAGTTTGGCTAGGACGAGGCGGCCCATGCCGAATTGAGACTGTGCGTGCCCTTTGCGTGCCAGCTGGGAGTACATCTTGGTAGCCTCCTCGACCTGCGCAGTCTCCCATTCCTTGGTCGGCGCTGTAACCAGCCCTTCCAGAACCATGGTGGCCCATGAGTAGCCTGCATCGTCGCTGCCCCGCCGAAAGGCAATTTGATAGAGCCGAGCCACCACGCCAAAGCGTTGGGGACTACGCGTCATTTGCAGAATGGCAGCGGCAAGGGTGCGCAGTGCGCCAGCTGATGCCTTGGAGCGCTCGACCACTGCAGTCAGACAAAGAAAAGCGCACCATCTAGGACTTGTGCCTCGCATTTGCGCACGTTAGCTTCCATATCGGGCACGGTCTGCAAGGCGGCCAAGTCTGTATTGGCCCTCGCGATGAGCCGGACAATTTGCTTGACATCCTCTTGCGGGAGGGGATATTTTTTCATGAACGGGATCATTTCTGTCGTGAATGCGGTTTGCGTACGGTCAGTTTCGGCGATATCGTTCGGCTGTGCCGCAGTGGTGGTCAGGTATCGCGATGCCTTGGATGTGCGGAAGGCGCCATGCAGATGTTTGGACCCATAGGGCGCGAACATATATGTGGCTCCAAGTGTCGCTGTCCCTTGCACAGCGCGACCTAATGCCACGGCCGCGCCTCGCTGCTCGCCGGTGAGCTTTCGCAGCATGGCATGCAGGACGATGGGTTCCGATCTCCACATACAAAGAAATGGGCCCAATTGCCCATCCGCCATGTGGCAACCTGCTGGGGACGACAAGAGACGCTGAGCGAACGCCACCATAGAGCATGTTCTACATATCTATGAGTCAGCCTTGGCAGCACCGCGCTTGGCACCCCGTGCAAGGTCACCATAGCAATGTTCACACAAGTGGTGCTGGAGTTTGGGGCGAAGGCAGCCTGGGCAATGGACCAAATCTGCCGGTCAGCCTCTACGATACATACCCACGCGGTCCTTGAGTCCTTTGTTTGCGGCACGCATAGCTTTCCGCGAGTGAGATACCTTCTTCTTCGGGGCCGCGAGCAAAAGTCCGTCCCATTGCAAGGCGGGTGCCGACTCCGCCGGTGCCGGCATTGGCTGCGCACTGACCTGTGCCAGCGACAGATCACCGGTCGGGCCATTTTCACCAAAGAAACGATGCAACAGACTTTGCCACAGCGTCGGGGCACCCAGCTCGCTGGCCGGCCGAGTCATAGGCGCCATGGCTGCCTCGTAGCAGGGAAGGGTATAACGGGGAGCCACGAAGGCGTGAAGCGCCACGCGCATCCGCATCATCAGCGTCATGGACCACATATATATATATTTTACACGCTGGCTTGCACCTAGCTTCTGGGCCACACTACACGACCTAAGCCGGGGCGCTGGTGCGAAGAGAAGACAGACACCTGGCGCCTGGCGACGCAACGAGATTACCTAAGCAAAGGTAGGGCACTTTCCTCTACATAACTACTTGCCCCTTTACTTGAACTGGGTCTCGGTCACACCCTTGCCCATGGCAGCGGTCGACGACACACCACCAGTGACCGTCTTAAGCAGGCTGTCGACAAAGTCGGCACCCGACCACTTCTGGTGGGTGAGGACATCACAGCCAATCTCGCGCTCCTTGCGCTGGACAAGCGAGACGTAGGCCTTCATACCGTCCTTGGCGAAGCCCTTGGCGAACAGGTCGCTGATGTAGGCGTTCGAGTGCAGACCACCCAGGGTAATGAACTGCCAGACGAAGCCAAGCTTTCCGAGGTCCCAGACGTAGTCCTTCATCTGCGACTCAGAGAGCTTAGCGGCGTCCCAGTTGAACGAGGGCGACAGGTTGTAAGCGAGCCACTGCTTGGGGTAGACAGCGCGCACACCATCAGCGAACTCCTTGGCCTGCGCCAGGATGGGCGACTTGGTCTCCATCCAGAGGAGGTCCGCGTAGGGAGCGAAGGCCACAGCACGGTTCACAGCACACTGCGTACCGCCGCGGTACTGGTAGTAACCCTCACGGGTGCGAGGGGCCTCCCAGTCCCAGAAGAAGCCGCTCTTCTCGTCTACACCGTAGCGAGCAGCCAGGGCACGGGCATCCTTGTTCGAGAGCTTGCTGGCAGCCGCCTTGAACTCCTTCTGAACGTGCTCCGAGGCACCCTTCTTGGCGAGGGCAGCCACGACGGCGTCCGAGAAGAGGCAGAGGTTGGCCTTCGAGGTCCACTCATCCTCGATGGCCTGGAGGGCATCACCCTGCTTGCCGCTCCGCTCAGCCTCGTTCATGACCTCAACGAGAGGACGCAGCTCGGGGTTGGTGGTACCCAGGATCCAGGCGTGGTCGCGCTCGTCCACGTTGGTGGTGATGAGGGTGGCAGCCTCCGAGTCCGTGCGGGCCACCACGAGGTTCTCCACACCCATAATGTCGTATTGGAGACGAATGGCGATCAGACGGTTGATATGCTCCGAGATGGGCACGAGCACCTTGCCGGCCATGTGACCGCACTTCTTGGTGCCGGGCGCCTGGTCCTCAATGTGGATACCAGCCGCACCCTTCTCGACAAAGAGCTTGGTGAGCTTCATCACAGCGGTGAGACCACCGTGACCCGTGTCGGCGTCAGCCACAATGGGGCGCAGGTAGTCAATGTACGGGGTCTTGGCGCGCTGCTGGGGGGTCATGTTGCGGCGGGCCTCCTGCTGCTTGCGGTCGTGGAAGAGCTGCGCCATGAAGAGGTGCTCCACCTTGTTGGGGACCGTGTTGTAGGGGTAGTCCGCCAGATCGGGACCGGGCTCGTTGGTCGAGCTGGCGGTGCTCGAGCTCTGCCAGCCCGAGACGTAGACGGTCTCAAGGTACTTGGCCATCTGGGTAACCTGGACGGGGTCCAGCGCACCGTAGGTGTGCGAGGTGGTCTTGTTAGCGGCGTGCTCCTCCAACAGGGCCCACATTTTCTTGCCCTGCTCATTCGAGGGGTACTGGTGGCGGATGGTGCCGCGCTTGGAAACGACGGCCTCGGCGGAGTAGGGGCGGATCACACCCTCGAAGCGAGGCGACTTCCACCACTGCTTCACCTGCTCGACCTCCTTCTGGAAAATAGCGTCTTCGTTCTTCGGGTCGTACGGCATACTGTTAGAGGTACAGGAAGCCAATTCTGCGAGAGCCGGGGTATATATACACGACTTGTCCGGAGTCGGCTATCGAGAGCACCACGCTGACTCAAGTGGCTGATTCTAAACCTTCGTTGGCAAATTCCTGCCAATCGTTGACCTCCTTGGCTTAGCAGGACCGGCCCCCACATCACGTGAGTTACCCGGCATAATCAAGCCGAGCCAACCCCGTGTCAGCAATCGCTCTCCAAAATTGAGCCAACGGCAGGCGGGGTAGACCCTTGGGATGGTGCAGGAGCGCGTGCGCGGACGGGGTCGGGGCCGAGGCGTCGGGCCACGTCGGCCTGGTCGATACGATCGATGCGCCTTCACGGACCCCCAGCTTCAACCCGATGCTTTTGTAACTGGGTCCTCGGATTCTGACGCAAGCGAGGCGACGGACGAGGGTTCCGACTCGGCAGACGAGGGATCCGACGACGACGCCTCGTCCTCCGAAGATGATGGGCTAGGATCGGCCACCGATTTGGTCACGTCTGTGCCTGTTGCCATGTGGGATTTTCAGCACTGTGATCCGCGGCGCTGCAGTGGCAAGAAGCTCTCTCGGCACGGCCTCATCAAAGAGATGCGGGTCGGCCAGCGATTCCGCGGGATTGTACTTACGCCACACGCCACGCAGGTCCTCTCACCGGCCGATGGACCGATCCTGCGGGAGTACGGTGTGGCCGTGGTCGAGTGCAGCTGGGCGCGCCTCGACGAGATACCCTTTTCCAAAATCAAAAGTCCGCACGAGCGGCTTCTTCCACGCCTCATGGCGACGAACCCTGTCAACTACGGCAAACTGTTTAAGTTAAACTGCGTTGAGGCACTCGCGGCTGCCTTCTACATATGCCAGGCGCGTCCGCAGGGCGACCAGCTGCTCGCTAAGTTTGCCTGGGGCGAGAACTTTCCGGTCGTGAACCAGACGTACTTGGCCAAGTACCGCCAGTGCCGCAGTGCGGCAGAAGTTGTCGCCGCCGCTGACCAGTTCGCTGCAGACGAGGAGTTGGAGCGGCAGGAGCGGCGCCTGGCTTCTACGCAGCTCGGAGGCTACGGTGCTATTCCATTGCCGCCCTCGGACGACGACTCAGACGAGCACGAGAAGCCATAGCCCCCGTTGATAGGCCGTTTGCACACGCCGCCCGATTCTGTAAGAAGGATTTCTTTCGAATCGGGGTGCACGCTCCTGCCTGCGGGGCCAATCAGGGCAGGCACATGCACAGTCCCCCTCCAGCACCGACACCCAAACGCGCGGACGCGGAACGTGTGCACAGCACGCGACTGCGCATAAGCGGTCGCGACACGAGCTGGCACATTGGCGATAAGGTAGCTCGTCCGCACAGCGACTAGGCTTGAGCTATCCCCTGTTGGCTTAGTGTGATGGCACAAACTGCAGCGGCTCCCCCCCCTGCGACGCCGCGTTCTGGTGTCATGGGGCGTCGATTCGCCTCGGGGCTCAGCATGTCTAAGCTCCCGTCTCAACCTGGCAAACATGCATCGGTCTCAACACCCCGTGCACCTAGCAGCACAAGACCAACGCCCAACTCGGCACAGGCACCTCACCGCCGTCGCTTTAAGGATACGCGCGAGCTGGATGTACTCAGGAGCGAAGTCTCGTACTATTCACGCATATCTGGCATGGCTTCCCCCACATCTGTGAGCCGTCCCATATCACCGTCGATGGACTCGCTACATGCCGGCGGCCTATACAGCCTGCCGCAATCACCGAGTTGTCTCGGCTCCCCGACCGCCAGCCAAACGAGCTTGCTGCGCGGCCCCAACAGGCCTCCTGGCTGGCCCGCGAATGTGACGCCCATGACACATTTTTATGGGGCCAGCACGAATGCCCTGAATGAGTCTCCCATCTCCCGCATCCAAGTCCCGGAGGGCATGAGCGTCGGCGTGACCGAAAGCCCCTATCCCGTGTTTGGAAAGCCCATCGAGAACGATGCGTTTGCCATGGGCAATTCACTGCGTATCACTGCAGACTCGAGTCACCAGGATATGCTGTGCGATGCGGGCGTTTATGGTCCTGCTGCATCATCCTCGCCCATGCAATCTATGGTCGACTTGCCCCCGTCGGTATCACAGCCTGAGCCCCGCTCGCTCATGCAGTCGTGGCCGAGTGTCGACCGACCAAGCGCCCCGTCGTCAGACACATCGGCAACGCCCCAAGGCACACTATCACCCTCGCCCATGCTCGGCACGTCGGTCCCTCCGTCTCCATCACAGCCGACCAATCCGCGCATGGGCGAGCAGGGCCATTTGCCCCCCTCGGCCTCGACACCGACCCGCCTGTCCGGAACCCCAAGCCAGGTGCGTCCCGCACAGGCAGCTGCTCGATCCAAATCACCCCTGCAGCAGGAGGTCCCCGTGTCGCCTCGGCAACCGCCCACGACGCCGTCCAAAGGACGCGGGCTCTTTGGATGGCGGCGTGCGTCAGCGGCGTCCAAGCCACCGCCGCAAAGCCAATCTAAGTCGGTGCCCGAATCACGTCCTCCTCCGCTGCCCGTGCCGACGCAGCCGCTGCCGCTTCGGCCCTCTGTCACTGCCACTGCTAAACCCAAGCAGCCTGTTGAGGAACCTAAGCGCAAGCAGGGTTTCTTTGGCTTTTTTAAGAAGGGCGACAAGACACCTACTCCAAGCACGAAGTCCACGAACCGTGCGCATATGCCGCCCCCGAAAACGCCTGCGCCTGTGCCAAGCACATCATCCGCACTTAAGGGGGCGCCGGCTGCTTCCATGATCGCTGCCCCGACGCCGAATGCCACGACGCCGAATGGCCCGACGCCGAATGCCATGACGTCGAGCGTTCCGATGCCGAATGCCATGACGTCGAGTGTTCCGATCCCGAATGCCCCGACGCCGGATGCCCCGACGCCGGATGCCACAACGCCGAATGCCACAACGCCGAATGCCACGACGTCGAGTGCGCTGGCACCGAGTGTCCTGGCGCCGAGTGCTCCGCCGCCCCGTGCCTCGACGCCGAATGCCCCGTCGCCG